>JAQQSU010010958.1:0-12296 GCA_028627135.1 Pseudochirops cupreus | reverse complement strand
TCCAACTGGAACTTGAGATACACAGGCACTGCAGTTGGGAGATCCATCCTGCTCTACCAAAAAGTGACATAGGAGAGAATAGACTGGGGGAGGGGGGAAATACTGGGATGGCTGTTTTGGGGTGGTGGGCGGGGGAAAGACGGGGAGAAAAGATGTAACTCAAAAAAATTTAATAAAGAATCTCATAAAAAAAAAAAAATAAAACTACCCACTTTAAACCTTAGTCCTTTCCCACCGGAACTCTATTAATAGCCTCTAAATTTGTCTGTCTTTGTGACTTTAAGGTATACCACAAATGAACTGCTGATTTGCAAAAAGAGTGGGAGTTCTCATAATTATTTTTATTAATGAAATCATAGAGCCTGATGATCTCAACCAAAAAATGGGTAATTATAATGACAGTGATGGTGATATTTGCTATCCATAAGAGGGAGGAATTCGACAATCCTATCATGTGCTAGGCAATCTGAACAGCTTGTAAGAGTCAATGGGAATAGTTCTCAAAAGAAGAATAAAACTATTATTAATCATATGAAAGACTGTCCCAAATTACTAATAACAAGAGAAATGAAAATCACAAATCTGCAGTATCACCTCATACTGAAAAATTGGCAAAAGTGACAAAAGATAGTAATCATCAAGTCAGAGGGGTTTCAGAAAGACAGGAAAACCAATGCATTGTTGGTGGAGCTGGGAAGTATTATAATTATTCCAGAAAACAATTTGAAATTGTGAAAATGAAGTGGTAAAATGTCGATTGACCCACAAATTGTACCAGTAGTCATACATAACCAAATAAGACCAACTGATAAAAAACAAGGCTCCACAAACACCAACATACATATACATACTTACACAATCATATACATACATGCATACATATATACATGCATATGCATATATACATGCATACATATATACGTGCATATACATATATGTATATATCACCATCATTGCTCCAAATCAAGGATTTGGAGATAAAGTCTTTGCTCATTGATTAGGAAATGGCTAAACAAACTCTGGCAAATAGATTTTATGGAATAATACTGCGCTACAAGAAATAATGAATATCATGAATATAGAAAATCATGGAAAGACATATGAATTGATGTACAATGACTGAAATGAGTCAAGAAAACAATATTCTCATCCTACAATCATGTAAAAAAAAGAACAACCATCACGAAGCAATAAAAATGAATGTAAAAAAAGACAAAGAACGAAAGAGAAGGGCTATGGGAAGATACCTGCTCTTATTCCTTTGTAGAGGCAACTAGCTCTGTAGTTGTGGAACATTGCATATACACACACACATGTATGTCTCTCTTTGTGTGTATACACACACACACACACGCACACACACACACAGACATATATACATATTCTTTCTTTTTTCAAAAAGTCCTTTATAATGAGATGGCTTCCTGGGAACTGGCAAAGAAAGGTAGAAAGAAACAAATACAAAAAAATCCCAAACTTAGTCTACGTAAAAGAGTTGGACTAGATAGCCTCTAAGGTTTCTTCTAACCGGGAATTTATGATCTTACAATTTTGACCAGGGTAGAGGGAGTAGCCAGAAGTACAGCATCATTTACCTCGACTCAAGTAAAACAGAAAAATATCTGCATAGACAAGGATGAGTTTGGATAAAGGTGTAGGAAAACCCTTAAACAGAATACTAGGTATGGAGTTAGTGACAATTCCAGATGCTCTTGAAATGGCAAAAATACGTTTTTTTTCCCTAAAAGAAGTATTGATTCTATCACTTGCATTAAAAATGAGGAATGTCAGGATAGTCAAGTTGGGTGACTAAGAGTCAGAAAGCCACACTTCTAGTTTCAGTTCTGTCATGAATGCCTGAATTTCCTTGTGTATAAAATGGGTGGATTAGATAAATAGGTAAACACAGCTAAAGTAGCTTCTGTCCATCCAATTGTTGAGAGATGTGTAACCTGTTGCTCTAGAGCAGTGGTTCTCAACCTTCCTAATGCCGCGACCCTTTAATACTCATATATGGGCATATATGCATGTGAGTGGACCTGCCTGGAGATGGATAGAGGAGTGGTGTCTCAGTTCCTAAGACCATCAGAAATATGTGTTTTCTGGCAACCCCTGTGACCCCTGTGAAAGGGTCGTTTGACCCCTAAAGGGGGTCACAGGTTGAGAACCACTGCTCTAGAGTCTTTCCTTCTCAGGTGTCTAACTCACACCCCAGTCAGCACAATCATTGTTGACTTTAGAAGCTTTCGCATTTTAGCTTGGGAGATGTCTCAGCACTTACACTGGGATACTGTCTACCAGCCAGTTTCCTACTTCTCCAGACTTAGATGAATTTGGTCACTTAGATTACTCAGGGCTTCTGTTTGTGAAATGCCATTAACCTTAAACCTGTTCATGTGTGAAATTTTTGATGTTTAAAAGCATGACTGACCTCTCTGTTAGATTAGTGACTTTTCTCTTCTTCTTTCCCTTTCTGACAGTCTCCTTTCCATTTTGGAAATATCAAATGGCTGCAAGGGAGAATAAGTTACTGCTTTTTCTGAGTATCTGGGATATACTTGTTAAACATTAAGCAATGAAAATAGTTGACCTCCATGTAATTCCCGGAAAACTTCCTTCTACAATTATGAGATGACAAGGTGAAAAGAAGTCTTCAAAAGGTAATAATAATTATAAAAACAATAATAATTAACAGCACACCTATAGCATTTTGACATTTATACTTTCCTCATTACAACCTTACGTGGAGGGTAGTACAAATATCATTGCCCTCATTTTATAGACAAGGAAACCAAAGTTCAGAGAAACCAAGTGAATTACACAATGTCATAGAGCTAATATCAGAGCTGAGATTCAAACCCAAGTCTTCAAACTCCAAATTCAGTTGTAGGCAGATAGATATTTATTAAAGAGACATAACACATTCTTATTATGATTGAACCTACCCTATCTGAGGTGATTGTTTTTGTGCTAAAAATGGCATGAGACATCCTCTATATCACTCTCCTACCTCCTCTGCCAATGAATGAATTCCGGATACATCATGATTTTGAAATTATTTGAAAAATATGGAAAATGTAGACTTTGATATAAAATTATATCAAATCTATCAATCAGGGAGGTGAATTATACTTCTTTCTAAAAAAAGCAACTGAAATTTAAATAGCATTTTCCTTAAAGAAACTGATTAAAAACAACTTTAAAAGAGTCAAAAGAATTTATCTGACAAAGGAAGTATGAAAAATTCAAAAAAATTAATCAGACCTAAAACATTTTTTTACCAGCTAACAAACCTGACAGTTTGCAGGATGGTCCAACGCAAGATAAATTTGGACAGAAACCAGAATGCTTGCATTGTTGCCAGATCAATTATAGCTTGCAGGTGTCTAGCATTAATAATTATAAATTTCCTACAGCAGACGTTGAGAAGGCCTGCAAAAGGAGTCAAAATGAAGAAAAGACTGAACAGAAACTTGAATTTCCAATAAAAATTGGATTTGTATGTTCTTTTATAAATGTAGTCTTTCATACAATGAAAAAGGACAAACAACTCTCACTCTTGACTGCTACACTTTTTCTCAGATTTTTACTTATGTTGCCAAAGAAAATGTAGAATCTAATTCAGTTTCCAATTAAATTAAAAAAAAATTGAGTGCCTACTATGTGCAGAGTCTATGGTGGATAGTGAGGGATATAAAGATAACAAATAAAAAGGCCCAATGGTTAGATTCTGGCTGACAGAAGTAACTGACTGATTGACATACCTATGTATCAGCTTGGTCAGCTACATTTAGGTAAGAAATGTAAGGTTAGCAAATCAGCTAAGTACAATTTCCTAATCACTACTCCTGTGTGGTCCATAATTGGCAGATGGGTGGAACGGGTAAAAAATCATAGCCAAGACCACATGTTGATTGACTACCCCTACAATCCTTTTCCTTTAGTCCCTGTGAATTCTTCCAGCAACTGCCATCAGGGATAAGGTTAGAGACCCAGAGATCAGGCCTGCTGATCAGGATATGCATCCCACTAGACATCTGAGCCGCATTTCATTTGTGTGCTCATGAAACTGTAGGGGTGGGGAGCTACATTCCTGAATACCTGAGAGTAACAAAATGCCTTTTATCCTTTGAGTGTCTATGTTCCTTCTTGGTACCTCACCTGAGATCTCTTCAGAACAACGTACAAATAAACATAATACAAAGTAGAATGGGATGGGGACAAAGTAGAGATTTAGACAAAAGGATAAAGGAAAATTTGAGGAGGGAATATTTCCATCTAGGAAATCAGAGAAAATGTCAGGGGTGAGACAGCACCTAAGGTGAACCTTATAGGATTTCAATACTTATCAATGAGAAGACCTTTAATTCTGAGATGGGAGACAACAGGGATCATGGAAAGGTCAGCAAGCCATTTAAGCTGGGATGAAGTAGAGGAATGTGATAGGATAGGAAGGCAGAATGGAGTTAGATTGGGAAGTGCCTTAAACCCAAGATTATGAAGTTCACAATTTATTCTATAGGCAACAGGAAGGCTCTGATGTTCTTTGAGTAGATGCATTAGGGAGATGATGTTGGCAGCTATGCGAAAGATGGATTCAAGCAGTTGAGTTAGAAACAGGGAGACCAACTCGGATACTATCATATTAGTATATGTGAGAGGTGATCAGGGCTTGAACCAGGTCACATAAATAGATATGAGGGGATGGATGAATGTTAGAGGTATGATAGAGGTAGGGTCAACAGGATTTTATTATTGATTGGTTATGGGGTGAGAGGTAAAAGAATCAAAGATGATGCTCAGATTTTGAGCCTGATCAATACCAGGATGCTAGAACTATTTAAAAAAAATTGTGATTCAAGGAAGACTCGTTGAGGTATTTAAGGCACTAGAGCAGTGGTTCTCAATCTTCCTAATGTTGTGACCCTTTAATACTTGTATGTGGGCATATCTGCATGTGGATGGACCCACCAGGAGACCGATAGAGGAGTGGTGTCTCGGTTCCTAAGACAATCGGAAATACATGTTTTCCTACGGTCTTAGGTGACCCCTGTGAAAGGGTCGTTCGACCCCCAAAGGGGTCGTGACCCACAGGTTGAGAACTGCCTCACTAAAGAGATGTCCAGGTAGTTAGAGATGCAGGGCAGGAACTCAAGAGAGAGGTGGGGCTGGGTATATTGACTTGGGAGCCATCTAAATAGAGGGAATAATTAAAGTCCTAGCAATGGAGAACAGAAGTAGAGCCACAGGTAGTGACAAGTTCTTAAAGAGTGGAAAGATGATAATGAACCAACATATGTAGCCAAGTAGGAACAATAAAACATAGAAGAACCAAGATTGTCATGAAAGCCAAAGGAAGAGATAGTATCCAGAAGGAGGGGTGGCCAGCAGTGTTAAATGCTAAAGAAAAGGAAAGAAAAAGAAACAGAAACAGAAAAATTGAATTCCAGTGATTAGTTTGGTATATGGGAGGGTGGAGGCCTTGAATAAAATTATACAATTTAAACTTTAAAGTGTAATGTCAAAGGGATTGCCTTCATATTGTGTTAGGGGTCTGATAGGAGGGATTAGGAAAGTAAGTTTGGAGAGATTTGGGAGAGGAGGGGCTGAAGGGAACAATGTCTGTGTATATCATAGCAAATGTACATCATAGCAAAATGAGGTCTTCTGTAGTCTTTTAGAAACTGAGTCGGGCTGTCAACATCAACTGTGGGCCTTTGACTAAGGTGAGTCACATGACACAACAACATTTCTTAGATTCAAATTTTAAAGGTTTTATCTCTGTATTATCCTGGAAGAAAGCAATAACTGGAAAGTGGTTAAGAGACAAATAATGAAGACAATTTCCCTTTAAGTACAAAAGGGCAGATAGGTTTTCTTGGCCAAGAAGTTTCAAATTAAAAGAATATATTGGAACTATGTGGGTTTAATTTCCCTTTTAATAAATAAACATTATAGCTATAAAATTCTTTATTGCAGAGAAGATTGATTAATAAGATATTTAACTGGGCAGTTGCTCACACCATATCCATCTTAGTTCAGGCCCCCATCACCTTTCACTTGGATTATTGCTGTGGATTCCTAATCGGTTAACTGTGCCTCCAATCTCTCCCCTCTGCAATCCAGTCTCTACACAGCAGCCAAAATCTATAGCCAGCACAGATCTGCTCATGTCATTACCCTGTGCAAGAAGCTTTACTAGCTTCCTATTGCCTCTAAGATAAAATACAAACCCTTTTGTTTGGCATTTAAAGTCTTTTATAACCCGATACCCCCTTATCTTTGAATCTTGCTAAACTCCTACTTCCCATGTAATGTCAGGTCCAGACAAACTGCCCCATTTACTGATTCCTGTTATTGATGTTCTCTCCTGCCTCTGGGCTCCCCATCATCGGAATGCTTTTCTTCCTCCCTCTTCTGCCTCTTGAAACTCCATTCTCCTTTCAAGGCTTAGCTCAAGTACCACCTCCTTCATGATTGCTGCAGTTGTTACTTATTTTGCATATACCCTGTATTTACTTACCTCTGAACAGGCTATACCTCCCAGTAGAATGGAGGCTCCCTAAGGGCATGGACTGCCCTTCACTTTTGCGTTTGTATCCTCAGTACCTAGCACTGTGCATCATGTATAGTAGGAGCTTAATAAGTGTTTGCAGATTGAGTTATAGTAGAATGATGCTGAACCAGGAATCTAACCTGTATCTGAATCCTTACTTTTACATGGATTAACTGCTTGATCCTGAACAAGGCACAAAATGTCCACGTCTCAGTTTCCTAACTATCCATAAAACTGAGATAATAATATTTATGGGCAGCTAGATGGTGCAGTGAATACAGGGTCAGGCCTGCAGTCAGGAAGACTCATCTTGAGTTCAAATATGTCCGTATATGTATATGTATATGTATATGTATATGTATATGTATATGTATATGTATATGTATGTGTATGTGTATGTGTATGTGCATGTGCATGTGTATGTGTATATGCATGTGCATGTGTATGTATATATGTATATATGTATATATGCATATATGTGTATGTGTATATATATACATGTGTATTGTTTATGTGTATGTATGTGTATGTATATGTGTATGTGCATGTATATGTGTATGTGTATGTATATCAAGAAACCTGATAGTGTTAAACAAATGTGAGCTATTATTAATTTTGTTCTACTTTTAAAATATGCTCTGATGTTCTAGGGATAACAGTACAAGTGTACCCATTGCTTTCTTTTCAAATCATTTCAACTTAAAGTGATATAGTCATACTAAGTATAAAACTTCAAATTCCTTTTTACCTTTAGGAATAGCTGTACCATTTGGTCATTTTCACAATCAACAAAATTGAATCAAACAGGAAAATGTAAAGCCTGCCTTCTCTTGGGGAATCTTATCACTCTTTTTTTATTGTCCTAGTCACAAGTAATGAAAACTTGATTGCTTAAATTTCATACTACTACACAATAAATTTAATTGTAACAGTCATCCTTTGGTATTTCCTGGAAAGTTTCAGGAAATTTAATTTCTAATACTTCACTAATTTAGAAATGAGTTACAACAATAACAATGGTTCACATTTACATATACAGCACTTTAAGGATTACAAATGCTCCTCTTATGTGAACCTCATGTGAACCTGGGAGGTAGGTGCCCTTACATCTCATTATCCCCATTTTACAGATGAGAAAACTGACACAGAATGGTTAAGTGACTTGTCCAGGCTCACATGGCCAATAAGTGTCTGAGGCACGGTTTGAACTCAGGTCTTCCCGACTCTGGGTCCTTTATTCTATCCACCACAGCACCTAGTTTTAGAACAAGGACACACTGGGGATACTAATTTCATTTATGAGGTCCAGAAATAAAATCAATTAACTGGATATCAGAATAGTTTTTCATACCTTTATCTGGAAAAAAAGGTCAGCATTATAGAAAATAGATCTTTATACAACCCAGGATGTTGTAATGATGTTAACTTAAGTCTGAAAGATAATTTCATTTAGATAAAAGTATTGTAGGAAGAATAAAGACAATGAAATAACAAGGAAGGAAGTGAAATCTGAAATGCTGTTGTTATCCTCTATATTTGTAAGGGAAAGAATGATCGAATCAGGTCAGAGAAGTCACAATGCTTTTTATCTACAGACAAAACTTTGCATTCTAAGAATTGCTTCAGGGCCACAATGTAGTTCCCTGACTGTTTTTGGATTGCAAGGACAAGTTGGCCTGGTGATATAAACTAGGCATCTGCTATGTTGTTATCACTTTGAGAGATACTGAGTATATTGTCTTTTTTTCCTTCAACCTCTACTTTCTAAGGCTGATAAAGGTGCTTGATTAACTAATTAATATATTTTTAAAAATTCAATTCAGGCCTTCTGTTTCTAATCTAAGCCATTTTCTTCTCTCTCTCTCTTTCTCTCTCTCTCTCTCTCTCTCTCTCCCTGTATGTATGTATGTATGTGTGTATGTGTGTATGTATGTATGTATGTATGTATGTATCTATCTATCTATCTATCTATCTATCTACATCTTCCCTCCAACACCAGGAGCTTTCTCTTGTAGCAAAGAAAAGGAGACAAGCAAAACCCACCAAAACCTGAACTACACTTGACAACACACACAATATTCCACACCTGTAGTCAGAAAACTGCAGAATCTGGCAGTCTGCAGTGATCTCATGGGTCCTCTCTTGTCCAACCCATACCTCACTGTAACTTACTGGACAAGCATCCAACATTTCTCAATGCATCCCAGACTACTTTTGAACACCTCTGATTGTTAGCAAATTTTTACTTAGTTCTACCTTCGAGGAAGAAATAGAACAAGATCCCTCTTCCATGTGAGAGACCTTCAAAAACTGGAACATGGGCTGTCATGTCTTTCTTCAATCTCTTCTACAAATTAAACATCTCTAATTCCTTCAGTTAAACCCCACTTGACATGAACACCAACCTGGCTGCTTTTCTCTTGATTCTCCACAGCCTATCAGTGCCCTTTCTAAACAGGCAAACCTGGAACTGAACACAATATTCCTGATGTGGTCTGACCAGGGTAGGATACAGAGGAATTGTCACATCCTTATTTCAGGAAGCTATAGCTCTCTTTAAAAAAAAATTACTATGAATTAGAAAATCAAAAGACATAAACATCTCCGTATAGAAAGATCAGAAAAGAAGATTATATGTGAAGAATACGACCTCTTTTTAACAATATATATTAAATTTAATGAGTCAGTGCCAACATTGTCCTGCTTATACGTCTCCTTCTGACTTTCCTTCTGCTCTCTTCTGAGTGTTTAAAAAAAATGTTTTTTCAACACTTTCTTTTCTTTTTTTTTTTAACTTGGCATACCTATCACTGTTCTTCCTTTCCTCCTAATTTTCCCCTCTCCAATTAAAAATCCCATAATAAATGAGTGTAGTTGAGCAAAATAAATTTGTGTTTTATTGATCTTTTCTGAAAATGTATGTTTCATTTTGTACCTATCATCTTTCATCATTTGACCAATTCTTCTCCAGACTGTACTTTGGACTTTACCATGCCCAAAGAAACTCCTTCATTCTGGAAGCTCATTCCAGCTCCAGAATTCATACATTGGAATCACCGTCTACCCTCGTTGAATGACTTCTCTAAAAACCTTTATTTAAGGAAGGTATGCAGGCCAGCCACGTCTTTTTCCTCTCTTGGCTTTACCCTGGACTTTCTCTACCATGCCTCCTTACCTGGTCCCTTCATCACCTTCCCTCACCTCTTCAGCTTGATTTTATTTGTCATCTTTCCTGATTAGAGTACAAACTCCATGAGGGCAAGAACTTTCTGTTTGTGTTTGTATTCCCAGTGCTTAGTATAGTGCCTGGCACATTATTATTATTGTTCGTTGTGTCAGTCACATCCTTCTCTTTGTGATCCAATTTGGGGTTTTCTTGAGAAAGATACTAGAGTGGCTTGCCATTTCCTTCTCCAGTTCATTTTGCAGGTGAGGAAACTGAGGCAAAAAGGGGTTAAGGCCAAATTTGAATTAAGGAAGACTCATCTTCCTGATTCCAGATCTGTCGCTATCCACTGTACCACCCCGCTGCCCCACTGCCTGGTACATAATAATGGCTTAATACATTTTTGCTGACTGACTGACAAGAGGCGGGAGTCTTGCTTCATTATTATTTTTTCTGGAGTCATAATTGATCTTTGCATTCACTAGGGAACTTCAAAGTTGTTTTTCTTTATAATGTTGTGGTTATTGTATAAAAAGCTCTGATTCTGTTCTCTTCAATATGGATCAGTGCATACAAATTATCCTATGTCTTACTGAATCTATGCCTTTCATCATCTCTTATGGCATAATTATATTCAATTACATTCATATATGATAAATTGTTCAGCTATTCCCCAATCTACGGTCACCCGATTAGTTTTTGGTTCTTTGCTAAAACAAAAAGTGCTGCTATAAATATTTTTCTTATGAGATTTTTTTTCCCTCCATCTTTGATTGTTTTGAAGGTAAATCCCTAATATTTTTAACTAGTACCAAACTGTTTTGATGACCATTGCTTTGTAGTAAATTTGATATCTTATACAGCTAGGCCTCCTTCCTTAGCAAGTTTTTTAAATTTTCCTTGAAATCCTTAGCCTTTTAGTCCTCCAGATACTATCTTATTCAATAAAAAATAATTTTTTTAGTGGCTACTATGAGCCAGGCACTGTGCTACGCAAGTGTGTGGATACAAATAAGAAAAAGAAAGTTTATCTGCCCTCAAGATGCTTAAGGTCTAAAGGGAGAAGGCAGAACACAAAAGGAAGCTGAAATAGAGGTGGGCAGAAGGTTCCCAGTTTGGGGGCATGATGATAATAGCGGAGTTGAAATCCTGCAGGGAAGCTGGAATTTTCAGTCCTCTATAAAGAGACGTTATGGAAGGAGGCTTTAAAAAATTTTTTTGAACCTCCCTCCAGTCCTCCAATCAGAGATTTCTATAACTCACTTTTCTAGAACTTCATTTCTAGAACTCTCAAAAAAGAATCATACCTACAGTTATTTATTTTTTAAATGAATTTTCTAATGAATTTTCTTTAGTTTATAAAGTAGTTCTTTGGTGCTTTGATTGATGCAGCACTGAATTTGTAAAATAATTGGGGTATTATTGTCATTTTTATTATACTAGTATGGTACAAGCATGAACAATGAATTCTGCCTTATTATTCAAGCTATATCCTTTACTGTGGCTTAAGTTTATTTTAGATTTTGTTTTGGCTACCATGTTATACTAGTGACTCATTTGAACTTGCAGTTCGCAAAAAAGTCTTAGATCTTTTTCAGACAGATTGATATGAACCATTTCTCTACCTTGTACTTGTGAAGTTTTCTTTTTTTTTAAATCCATATAAGACTTTATATTGATCTCTATTGAATCACATATTGGATTCATTCTGATGCTATATCTTCTCAAGATCTTTTTGGATCTTGACTACGTTATCTATCATAAGGGTTCTCCCTCCCTGCACAGTGTAATTTAAATTCCGTTAGGAGACAACACTAAGTTCCTATCAAATAGAAGTAGAGAGGTACACTTTTCTTATCTCTTCTCCAGGACTAAAACTTGCCATTATAATTACAAAACACTTAGTTTAATTTTATTGTTTTTACTTATGTCGTTGAGATCATGATCTGGTTTTCAACTAATTAATTCAAAAGACAGACAATGTCAGCCTCTAAACTGTGAATTCATTTATCTAACTAGTTATAGGATATTGCATGGACAAAACAACCAGTTGATTAGCTGAATTATTATTTACTTTCCAGCTTGTTGGCTCAGTGTCTGGTTTATGTGGTCTTTAGATATATGGCCCACATGTGGCAGTCAAATATGATTCCATATGTTTCTGCAGTTCACTAGAGTCCAAACCATACTTACATAATCCAAATGGGCAATTTGATGAAACAGATATATCTAACTATGTCTGTTTGACATCTGAACTTATCTTTGCTCATTTGAAATCTTGAATCTAAATCCATTTCCCAGTGGATTACTACTGCCTTTGTAGGAGCATGTATGCAAATGCTGGAAGATAATCAAATGGCATCATTGTTGCTACCAGAGTCTGAATACTGTAAGATAAAATATTCCTGAGAAAGACATCAATCCCGATCAAGGAAAGGGTATTGCAAGCTGCCAGGAAGAAACAATTCGAATATTGTGGAAACACAATTCGGATAACCCAGGATCTGGCAGCTTCTACATTGAGGGATCGAAGGGCCTGGAATACGATATTCCGGAGATCAAGGGAGCTTGGAT
>JAQQSU010010957.1:0-12297 GCA_028627135.1 Pseudochirops cupreus | reverse complement strand
GTGGCAAGATACCTAGTTTAGAGTTTATGTCATTCCTTCTCTAAGCCAAATTCAATGAGAATAAGGTTGAGCCTTTCCCTTTTGCCTTCCTGTTCTTCCCCTCCATTGTAACAATTATCCTTTGCCTCTTCTATGAGATGATTAACCCTATTCTGTTTTTCCCTGTCTCCTCTCATTCTAATCCTCTCCCACCTCAGAATTTCACCTTTTAGAGTATTGTCCCTTCCTATTCAATTGATCCTGTGCCCTCTATTTACTCATATATACAAATACTCAGGTATGTGTTCATATGCATATATAAATCCTCCTATATAGACATATGTGTATGTATACGTATTATACATTTGTATTCCCTTCACCTATCCTCATACTGAGAAAAGTTTCAGAAGTTACAATTATCATTTTTCCATGTTGGCATGTAAATAGTTCAACTTTGATAAGTTCCTTATGATTTCTTTTCCATGTTTACCTTCTCATGCTTCTTATATTTGAGTGTCAACTTTTCTTTTCAGTTCTGTTTTTTTCAGCAAGAATTTTTGAAAGTCCTCCACCTCACTGGATGACCATATTTTCCCCTGGAACATTATACTCAATTTTGCTGGGTAGGTGATTCTTGGTTTTAATCTCTGGAATATCATATTCCAGGCCCTTCCATCCCTTAATGTAGAAGCTGCTAGATCCTGGATTATCCTAATTGTGTTTCCACAGTATTCAGATTGTTTCTTCTTGGCAGCTTGTAATATCTTCTCCTTGATCTGGGGACTCTGGAACCTGGCTATAACATTCCTAGGAGTTTTCTTTTTGGGATCTTTTTCAAGAGGTGATCAGTGAATTCTTTCAAGTTCTATTTTGCCCTCTGGTTCTAAAATATCAGGGCAATTAATCAATAATTTTAAAAGTATTAGTTCTAATTTCTATTATGGTAAATGTTGACAGATATAACCCACTTAAACAAAAGCTCTTTGGCATCCTTAATAGTTTTTAAGCATGTAAAGAGGTACTGAGACCAAAAAGTTTGAGAACTACTGATTTAGACCATTTAAAAATCACTTTGTTTATAAAGCACTAAACAGAGGCAGCTAGGTATACAAATGGATCTGGACCTGGAGTCAGGAAAACTTGAGCTCAAGACTTGCCTCATTCTGTAGCCATGATCCTGGGCAAGTCACTTAACCACTAGTTGCCTCAGTTTCCTCACATGTAAAATTGGTATAATAACAGTACCTACCTGCCAGGGTTGTTGTGAGGATAAAATGGCTTCTTATTTGTGTAACCCCAGTCCCAAAGCCCACGTGCTTGGTATTCTCCCCTCATTGGTGGAAATGAATGTGTTAAGACTTCAATCTCTATGCTTCTGGGCACATCTGACTTCTGAGCTCTGAGAGAGAAGATAGAAGATGCCAACTCCACTTCAGGTGGCTGAGGAAAAAGACTGGAAAGAGGCCAACTTAAGAGAAGCTGACAGTCTCCAAAAATGTCCCTATATCAAGCTTGCTACACTAGAGATTTTGAGTTTCCTCTTAGGTAAGATACAGGACTGGTTGAGCTGAGTTATTTCATGACCAATGAGAGAACTCCTTTAATGTTTTTTTCTGATTTGTTTTCTCCTACATATTCCATCTTTGATTTCTGTTTTGCTACAAATTGGATAAATGGATTTCTTGCTAAGTGCTATGTGTGTTGATGGTGGAATTGGTTATTTGACAGGAAAGGGGTCAAGCCTTGGATATAAAGCTTGGGGTCCTGCTCCCCCATTAAAGAAACAGCTATCAGAATTAAATTGAAACTGAAAATCATATCCACTATACTAAGAATATTTAAGGTAGCAGAAAGATATAATTCTAGTCCTATACCCTGTCTCTCAAAGAAGAGCAAAGTGATGTCTGGTCCCAACCTCCTGCTTCCCCTTCTGGCAAGAATTAAAGACTCCCTTGGAGAAGGGTTGGAGGGGAAGGAGGGTGGAGAAAAAATTAGAAACACCTATTCTGCCTCCCTTCCAGGCACAGATGCTCCCAAGTTACATTGGAATCTAACTGTTGTCATATTTGTAAAGCCCTTGGCAAATTTAGAAACCTATGTAAATACTAGCTATCGGCTTTATAAATACCTCAAAACAATGTTTAAAACAATGTCTAATTGCCATTCAAGTACCATAATTACCTGCTATACAGGCCACTTGGGTTCCTCTTATACAATCTCTGCCCTTCACACCTGCTATATATTCAGCAGCTGTTTAAAATTTAGGTGCTTAACTTAATTATTCAATAGGAACTCTAAATAAATCTCCTTCTAGACCTCGGGTACTCCTAGCCTTCTGCAGCTGGAACTTCCCTCTCTCAAGTAGCCATTAACTTTTTTAAGAGAGACGCTCAAAATGTGCCTGTTTCTAGTTCACTCATGTAAACCCCCTCCATTTCTATTTCTTCCTTTAACCATTTTGTTTCTGAAATTCTGATCTTTTGAAACCTTCACAAAACCTGGGTTAAACAGAGCTAAACAGCTGTCATCGTCCATTCTCATGGGCTAAGCAATTTCTACTGGACTCTCCAGGTTATCTCAAAACGCTTGTAGCTCCCAGGCACCATTTCAGAATTGGAGCAAAGGCCAGTAGGAGAAAGAGGGGAAAATTAGCAAAGGGACTTGGGGAGGATAAGAAGAGAAGGGACATAATGAACCAAAGCATAGTGGAGTTTGCATTCGTTCTGTTATGGGAAGTCAAAGCTGTAGAGAAGCCTCTGACTTTTTTTATTAACTGTAGATCTCAGATGCTAAAGAAATCTTCTGCCCTCATGCAGGTCTCTCAAATGGTAGTAGTGACCATGTGAAACACAGCTAAGAGATGAGATAACCTGAATGTGGAAAAATTGAGGAATGGAAAATCTACCTGTTGGGGTTAGAGTTGTGAGAGCTGGTTCAGATTTTTGAAAGAATTCACTTAGACCTTCTCTTTAGCCAATGGGAGTTTTATTGATGCAAAAACATATGAACCTGAGATTTAGCAAGGAGCTAAACAAAGGCGCTAACATAGAGAAGGGACCAGACTTATATAGCCAGAAAGTTACACAGCCTATAGGATGATGATGTAATTTTTAGGGTTTCTAATGGGCATGGGAGATTTAGGGACAGGATGAGGAAGATAGATGACATCAGATAAGGGAGACAGGGGAAATTTTATGACCCAGGATAGGGAGAAAAAAGGAATTCCATGGTCCAGGACAAGGGGGAAGTTTTATGGTATTCCAAGATAAGGGAAGAGTCTTTAGGATGCTCTCAGGCTCAGGAGGGCCTCCCAAGGTACTGAAAAAGCAACGCTTAATATTAACCCTTAAGACCCTTTGCATCACACCCTGAGGCAAGATATCCTGGACCTGCCTTGAGATGTACATTTGGGAGGCTGGAGGAGACACAGCAGGTGCTGAATGAGCACATAGGGATGATAGCAGGGAAAACATGGAAAGACACACATAACCATAAAGAGAGATACTGAGCCTATACTTTCTTTTATCAGTGTGAGACTTCTTTGCCAAACCATTTGGTGAGAAGTAGAAAAACACATAGATGTAAAGTTAAAAGGGGCTTTCAAATTAATCTAGTATGTCTAGTCATCTTGTACCGATGAGCAAACCAAGTACCAGAAAAATTCAGGGGTGTGCTGGAACAAGATCATATTGTTGAGGTTTAGGGGTGCTGGGACCCCAAAATAGAGATATGCAGTCCTGCCCAAATGAATTCCATCCAAGTCTTCTTTCAGCCAAAGACAAGTTTTATTAGAACACTGATAGAAGGTAGGTGTGGTTCTAAAAATATAATGTTGGCTAGACTGAATCTGAACCATTGACCAGACTCTTAAGGAGTCTGAGCACCTTCATGGAGGCAAGATGGATCTTATATACAGAAGACCCGGAACAGAGAAGTCTAGATGGAATTAAGGGAGGGTGGAAGGGAGGGTAAGAGGGTAAGACAATTAAAGGGCAGTTAATTAACTGGAAAGGGCTGATTAAGAACCTGGGTGAAAAGTCCAGGGGCTTTTTGGGGGAGGGTTCAGATAACCAAAGCATGGTCTTTTCCTTTTGGGGGTTCAGATCCCATCCCCATCAATATCCGATTGCAAGCTGATTGTTAAATTTTCAGCGTGAGCACTGACACCTTGGAAATTGGCTTATACTACAAACCATGGTTTGAGTTATTGTTTTATTGTTTATCTAGACTCAAGAAAATGGAGAATTCATAATGCAGGTTAAACTTCAAAGTATATCATGTGTTTTTGAAGAACCATAGATAAATATTTACCAGCACACTCCTCAGTGTAATGACTTGTCCAAGATTACATAGATTATTAGTAACAGAGCTAGGATTGACTCAGTTTCTTTGAGTCTGAGTCCAATGCCCTTTCCCCAAGACCACATTGATGTTTCAATGATTTCTTTCCCTGAACTGAAGCATGAAGCATCTCTCTGTCTCTGTCTCTCTCTCTCTCTCTCTCTTTCTCACTCTCCATCTTTCTCTCTCTCTCCTCTCTCTCCCCACAAATATCTATATCTATCTATCTACATATGACTCTTCTCTTCAGTGTACAACGATGACTCATCAATGCATTCCTCCATGAATGGTGGAGTTGGCAATAAGGGCTTGGAAGAGGGAGATAAATCTTTTTTCTTCCTACTTTGAGAGAATTCATTCCTGGCTCCCTACCCACTTTTGGGGAAAACCCAGAGAGAAGAAAAGAGTTTGAAAAGCAGCAGACATGTAGAGGAATCGGCGCCTCAATATGCCCTTGATTTCCAGCTTACCTCTAGAGGCTTTGTTGAATGTCCCCTTCAATAAGGTTGAGTACTTTCTCTTAGTTGAGCTGAGGTATTGCATTTCCAGTGGAGAGCTCATTCATTTTGTGTCTGGCATGTTCTAATCTGGATAACTTCTCTGATTTCTGTTTGCTATCTACTTAGATAAGTGGATTTATTCTCTACTTATGATGATATTTTGTGAAACTAGTGTAATGCCCCCTTAGGGCACATTCACTCATAGGGCTCACTCACTGAACTCACAAACGCACTGACTAGCTCGTCTGAATAGGGTACTGCAGAGTTCTAAGGGATAACCCTGTGAGGGCCTATCCTCCCAAATACTAACTCACAAGCCCCT
Source organism: Pseudochirops cupreus (assembly GCA_028627135.1). Classification (NCBI taxonomy): domain Eukaryota; kingdom Metazoa; phylum Chordata; class Mammalia; order Diprotodontia; family Pseudocheiridae; genus Pseudochirops; species Pseudochirops cupreus. The sequence continues at coordinate 7,155 of JAQQSU010010957.1, read as the reverse complement.
ACTGATGTAAAAGTCAGCCAATTTACTCTGTCTCATCTTCTACAGGAAACCTTTCCCAATCCCTCTTAATTCGAATGCCTTCCTCTATTATTAATTTCCTATTTATCCTGTACATAGCTTGTTTTTACATATTTGTTTACTTGTCTCCCTATTAGATTGTGAGCTCCTTGAGGGCAGAGAATGTCTTTTGAAAGACTTAGAGCAGTGTTTGAAGACACTTAGTAGGCCTACCCAAATTCTTATTTCCTTCCCCCTTTTTGTATCCTCAAAGCTTAGCACAGTATCTGGAACATAATAGACGCTTAGTAAATGTGAATTGACTGGTTGAGTTACTTCTTTAGCAAAGGAAATTTATTCAAATGGCATAGGAAGAATAGTAACCACAAATAATTTCCCCCCACCATCAGGGGTACATTTTCTCACAAATATACATAGCTTATATCTGAAGGCTTGTTTCCAGGGCTAGATAGACCACTCAGCTCAGCCTGTGCTCCCTCTTCCATAGGCAGCTACAGGCCTTTTCCTCCTTCAGCCTATGAATAGGTTGTCTCTTCTTCAGTTAATATTATTGGGATCCTTTCAGCTGGAATGCTACCAAAGTTCTTTCAAATAGAGTTATGACTCTTAGTTGAGTATCCACAGAAGCTTCTTTGACTCTCAGGGCCTCAGCTCTGGGCCTTTCCCTTTTGGAAGGTGATAGGAAAAGATTTGTCTTTCTGTTTTGATAAATTCTAAAGTTCCTTCCTTTCTTAAAGAAGACCATATTTCCTTAGGGTGATCAGTATTTTTCACAGGCACCCTCCCAATACTTCTTTGGAAATCTTATATAGATGAGTGACTAGGGACAATTATGCGAATGCAGTCTATGTTTTGAGGTATGTTCATTTTCTTGCTAGCTTCTTCATCTGTAGTTAAAGTATTGAAGCCCATTCCTCTTTTTAAGGAAGGAAATGTCTATTTTGCACAGAAAGGCTTTCTCCTTTTACTTGCATCATTCCTGTTTTTTTTTTTTTTAGCTTCTACAGACTTTTCTTAAAGTCACATTGGCCCTAGCTCCCCTTCACCCTCTTTTCCCTTAACTAGTATTTGGTGGAAAGGGTCAAGCCTTCCAATATAAGGTTTAATGAATACATGACAGTTTTCACATGACTCCACAAGAAAAAGTCTAATAGAGATTGATCAGATAACTGAGGTGGCCAAAGAAAATAACCTTCTCTACTGATCCACTGGTTTGAGAAAGTACAATCCTAAAACTGTCACAGAAGCAATACCTAAGGCCAATCATATTGAAATTAAAATTTTAAATGTATTATTTAAAAATCACAAAACTAAATGAGTGTAAAAGAAATTTAAACAATTAGACATTTAAATGTTTTCTTATGTTTGTAGCATTTGGACTTCTAAAGTTATTGAAACTTAAAGTTTCACTAAGACTTTTGTAACACCCTATATTTTTTCTTGTTAATGACCTCTTTCATTTATGTGCCTAGTAGTGGAATCTCCGAGTCAAAGGGTATGAAATTCTAGTCACTTTATTTCTAATCCCAAATTATTTTCCAAAAAAAATGGCTGTACTGATTCGCAGTTCCACCAACCATGTACTGATATGCCCAGCTTCAGTTTCTTCATCTGCATAATGGGGATAATAATAGCATCTACCTCACAGGGTTGTGATGAGGATCAGATGAGATAACATATAGAAAGTACTTTGTAAAATATAAAGCATTATATAAATACTGGCTAGTATTAAAATCAAGCTTTCTAGATTCCTTTATGTTCTTTAGGTGGGGGAATAAGATAATGAATTCAGTTTTGTACATGTTGAGTTCAAGACGTCCATAGAACATAGTCCAAGATGTCCTACAGTCAGTTGGAGAAGTGAGACTGGAAATTAGGAGGGAGGCTAGGAAAGGATAAGTAGATCTGAGTGAAATGGAGCTTTGTGTATGCCCAGATTACCTACAATGGGGGGCACACATGTGGGAAATGCCAGTGACCTGCTTCTGGGAGAAGACACTCTGCATTTACCTACCTCATGGATAAGATAGCCTCTTTCCAGGGACTGTGTAGCTAGAACAGGCTTCATTTTTTAAACTAGAAGACTAACGTTCATTCTCCCTCTCTCTCTCTCTCTCTCTCTCTCTCTCTCTCTCTCTCTCTCTCTCTCTCCCTCTCTCTCCCCTTCTCTCTTTGGCATTGTCCAAGGAATGAAGATCCTGTTGACCCAGAGTTTAGGCATCATGCATCGAATGGGGTCAGGGGAAGAACTACCTTCCCCCTATCCCTTTCACATTAGGTCCTGTGACCCTGAGAATAAGACTTGGGATTTTGGTCTGTTTCATTCATCCTTTTCAGGTCTAGGCATAACCAGTAGAGTCTCCAGACCCAGACTTGGGCCTGCTGACCTCAGAGGCAGGATTCTAGGTGGGATATTGCTGCCAGTCCATTGGAGAAGCCCAGAGAAGCCAGTTTGCTGGAGCTTGAGCCCAGAGGGGTTTTGGGCTTAGAACCTGGTAGAACTAATGCTATATAGAAACTAAGTTAAACTATGATTCTAAACCCCTTTCCCTCCCCAAAGACAGAGGTGGCACAAGGAGGGATTATATTCTTAAGGTGTGGGGCAGGAATTTTTGTATATTTGTTACTGTTAAATCTTTCAAGTAAATATTCCTTTGTGAAAAATATGACTGCTTAAATAGAATTAGGGTTCTTAGGGACCCTTAGAAACACAACCAATGAGCAATAAAGCCAATGGCATAGATACTAGACACCCCCAAATCCCGTTAATAATGTGCAAAATCTGGGGCGGTTAGGTGGTGCAGTGAATAGAGCACCGACCCTGGAGTCTGGAAGTTCTGAGTTCAAATACAGCCTCAGACACTTAACACTTACTAGCCATGTGACCTTGGATAAGTCACTTAACCCTGGCCTTCCCCCTCCAAAAAAAAAAAAGGCAAAAAAAAAGTGCAAAATCAGCCTATTTGTGCAGAGTCAATCCGAAAACCTCAATGTTTAAAATCTTGCTTAAACATTGGGAACATGTGAACCAGCCTGCAGGTGATGGCAGTAGAAATACACTTTCATATGTGCACTTAGACATGGGTGGGGGGAGTGAGGGAAAACTGAAGGGCACAAACCTCTCCCTTCACAAGAAGCATACCACTCAGCATACTTTTGCCTGTATGTGGAAGTAGTTTATTCCTGTCTATAAAGAGGTAGAGGGGCAATGTAGTTTGGGTACAACTAATTGCTTTCTGCCTTGGTGTGCTAATAAAATACTTTTACTTTTCCTAGGTTTGCCTTGTTGACTAAGGTGAAGCCTGAACCAACACTGGGGTACTGGAGAATATTGGAGATGGGGTGAGATATAACACATCTGGTTTTTAGCCAGTGGGAAACAGGTTACAGGAGAATGCCATGATAACTTTAATACCTGAGATAATATTTCAGCCAATCCATTGTAGACTAAATGAGAAAAGTCCTTGAAAGTCATCGAATGGACTGAAGTTACATTGCACAGAACTGAAAGAGGAAAAGTGATCATGCCCTTTGGGTTGCCTATAAAATATGGAGCCAGTTCTGCAAGAGAGATTTGAGTAATCACTGAGCCAGAAGAACAATTCTGGCCAAAACACCTAAGGAATTACTTGGGGGATGGGGAAGGGGAGGGGTGAAGAAGAGAGCCTTGGCCTTAGTCTTGGTCTCTTCCTCTCTATCCCACTCTGCTATAGTGATTAAAGTTGTGTATCTTGTGGACTTTGGAGGTCTGGAGAACTTGGCCTTTTTCATCAGCATCCCAATAATGTCCCAGCACAACAGAAGGGCAGCGGTGTCTGCAACCCCACACAAGGATAGACTGGACCTAATGAAAAATGGCAGAGTAAAGCCTCTAACTATAAAGAAAACAGCAGGAAATCTATATGGTCCCTAATGAGTTACCCCTATTCTCTATATTCTCTAATATATGTACCCTATATTCTCTAAGCTTGATCCAACTTCCACCCTTTTTATAAAGAAGAAAAACGTTTAACTGAGGGAGGAAAAAAAAAACTTGTGCAGTAAGTTTCTGATAAATGTTCACTGTCAGGATTTATAAGAACTTCTTCAAATTTATGAGAAGAGACATTCACCAACTGATAAATGGTCAAGAATGTGAACAGGTAGTCCTCAAGGGAAGGAATCTAAGCTAGCTGTAACCATATGAAAAAATGCTCCAAAAAACCAAATAATTAGATGTTAGGGTTTGGACTGATATACGCCCCTATCTTGTTAGTGTAGATTAGATAGCGAACAAAGTGAGGCACGTGTAGGTCATTTGGCAATTAAGAAAAGGAAGTTTACTTAACCATAGCATAAAAAGATATTCAATGAGATACTCCAGAATTTGGATTAGATAGATTGCCCTTCCTTGTCTCCAAATAAAAATTAGTCTGGTCAGTAAGTCAAGGTGTGGCAGGGACTTCTCCCAAGTCTGAATGGCCCCATGCCACATAGGTGGGCCTGTTTATACCCTTAGATGGTCAGGGAGCAGTATCAAGAAGGCCAGAAGTTACCAGGAATAACTTGAGTGTTAACCCCCGGGGTCAATTAAAAAACAGCTTTGTCTCTTTTCTGGGGAAAAACACACACAAATCATGTATTCATACAACAATGATCTTAACTTGCATGGGGAAAAGATTTAGGATATTGCTCCTACCATATTAGAGAAATTCAAATTAAACAACTCTGTTGTTCTGATTGGCAAAACTGACAAAAAAGGGAAATGACAAATGTTGACAGGGCTGATGGAAAACAGACAAATTGATGGAAGAAAGAGGTTGAGTGGGAGAAGGCAGGGCAGAGGTGAACTATTCTGGTTTTTACTGTTCTTTTGGAGTGGGGAAGGCAGGGCAATTGCGGTTAAGTGACTTGCCCAGGGTCACATGGCTAGTAAGTGTTAAATGTCTGAGGCAAGAGTTGAACTCAGGTCCTCCTGACTCCAGGGCTGGTGCTCTATTCACTGCACCACCTAGCTGCCCCCAGAGGTGAACTATTCTGTATAAGCCAGTGGGTCACCTTGTGAAGCTCTGCCAGATGAGTGTTAGGGAGATAGTGTTGAGAAAGCACATGACCCTATTAGTGACTAGCCTTCCCTCTTTGCTGTTTCATGTTCTTACCTCACAGAAGTTCTTGGCATCTTAGACCTTGCAGCTCTGCCTCATTCAAATCCAAGTTAATGTTGTGATGTCATTGATCCTCTTATGGATGAACAACAACAAGAAGAAAACCTTGCAGACAGCTGAAATTGCTTTACCTCTTGTGCATAATTTCCATTTTGGAAAGGTTTGAGAAATCCTGAGATCAGAGAAAATGTCTGATCTGTCTTCTTGTTGGTCATATGACCCCTTCCCTCATTTATCCCAGATAGGAGTGTCACTTGTAAGATTATCTGCACCCTCCTCTTACCCTGACTATTTGCAACATCCTTTATCAAATAATTCTAACTCTTGATCCTCATTACTTTAAGAAAAAATTAAATATGGTATATGAGGGCCCATTACCTCTCACCTCCATTTCCTATCATTGAATATGCCCAGAGTTGTCATTCTTGGTTCCAGTGACCATGTGAGTCCTTTGGGCCTGATTCCATTTATGTAGTGGCCCAGCCCTGAAAAAAAAGCTTTGCATCTTAGTATAATTTTGTAAACCCTGAGCAATACCCTGGTCAAATGGCCTCTGTCTGCCTTTCTTGGCTTAACTCTTCCATAACAGAAGAGTTGAGGCTCAGAGGTGCAAGCAGAGAAAGTTTATTGAGGTCTCTCCATGGGGAAGCCTCACAGCCAGTTTTTAAGGCAGACTTCAAAATACCCCCAAGGCTTAAGCCTTATATATACCCCAGATCCACATACCACATGTGACAGAGCCCAGCTGAACAAAATTGTGAGAGGGGAGGTGCAGTCACAAGGGCATGAAGGCCCCAGGGTGTGGAGACACTATTCTGGAACACCTGGTGACCTACATGTGGGAGAACCTTGAGCAGTGCTCTGAACTCCACGTGACCCAGCTTGTTCGAGCGCCTCGACACTTCCCTGTGCCTTAACACAACCGCTTGTAGGCTGCACGTATTTCCTAACCCTCACACTTTTCTGCTTTTGTGTTTCTTTTTCCTAAGTAAGTGACTGTACATCACTCCTGAGGTGAAAGTGTCCCGACTTGGAGGTGATCTTGTGAGTCCAAGAGGTCTGGAGATTGCAGTAGGGGCAGGAGAAAATCAGTTTAAGCCTGGTGGTTTTGTGTACATTGAGTAGGCCCACAAACTGCTTTGTGTTCTCATGAGGTTTGTGTATTATATTCGCCTCCATAAAACTTGTAACAGTAGTTACAAGTTAAATTATTGAATTCTATTATGATCAAGCGCGTTTATGAATCTCTTATGTTTAGCGTTTCTTCTGCGTAAGGATAAATTGCCTGTTTCATACATGATTCACAATGAGTATCATTTTTACTTCCTCCTTTCTGGAGAAGGTCCTAGATGTGAACATAAGTAAATTCATCCCTTGGTGGTTCCAGGATAGTGTGATTAATAATACAAAGAGAACAAAAACAGGGAGCCTCATTCCTCTCATTAGAGGTTATTTTCTCCAGGACTGAACCTAGTTCAAATGAATACATAGGTCTAGAATTAGGAAGATCAAGTGCTCCAACTCCTGGGGCCCAGCAGAGGTCTCATAATGTTAAAATATTAATATTATTTGTTTTTTAAATTGAGTAATCTCTTTATAAGAATACAAGTCATTCCCCAACTGATAAATGGTCAAAGGATATGAACAGGCAATTTTCAGAGGCAGAAATTAAAGATATCTTTAAGCATATGGAAAAATGCTGTAAATCACTATTATTTCAAGAAATGCAAATCAAAACAGCTTTGAGGTACCACATCTCACCAGTCAGATTGGCTAAGATGACAAAACAGGAAAATGACAAATGCTGGAGAACATGTGGAAAAATTGGAACACTAATGCATTGTTGGTGGAGTTGTGAATTGATACAACCATTCTGGAGAGCAATCTGGAACTATGCCCAAAGGGCTATAAATAATTGCATACCCTTTGACCCAGCAATACCACTGTTGGGATTATATCCCAAAGAGATCACAGAAGTGGGAAAAGGTCCCAT
>JAQQSU010010956.1:0-12298 GCA_028627135.1 Pseudochirops cupreus | reverse complement strand
ATATTCATGTATGTATAGAAGGGTGTGTGTGTGTGTGTGTGTGTGTGTGTGTGTGTGCGTGTGTGTATTTGTGAGTGTGGGCATATGTATGCTCATGAGTACAAAGAGAGAGGGCACGGGATGAGTTGAATATGAAGGGGTGTTATCTAAAAAATAAAATTTAAGATATGAGAGAGGAATTTATTGGGAGAAGGAGAAAGGGAGAGAAAGATAAGGGTAAATTATCTCATATAAAAGAGGCAAGAGAAAACTGTTAAAATGGAGGGAACGAGCAGGAAGGTGAAAGCTAATGGGCCAAACTTACTCTCATTGAATTTGGCTTAAGGAGGGAATGACATATACACTCAATTGGGTATCTTACCATACAGGAAAACAGGGTGGTAGGGGATAAGAGGGGGTATGATAGAATGGAGGGCAGATTGGGGGAGAGGGGAGTTAGGAGCAAACATTTTGAAAAGGGACAGGGTCAAAGGAGAAAATAGAATAAGTGGGGGGTGGGATAGGATGGAGGGAACTATAATTGGTCTTTCATAATATAACAATTATGGAAATGATTTGGGTAACTACACATGTGCAACTTATATTGCTTTGGTTATCTTCCCAGTGGGGATGGGTGAAGATGGAAAAAGGGAAAAAATCTGGAAGTCAAAGTTTTAAAAACAAATGTTTAAAAAAAATGTTTTCTACATGCAACTGGGAAATAAAATATACAGGCACTAGTGTATAGAAAGCCTTCTTGACCTTCTAGAAAGTTGGGAGGGGTGATGAAGGAGGGTAAAAGAGAGAACATATTGGGGGAAGAAGTTTTCAGTAGGCTTGCCATTTTGGGGTGTGGGTTGTGGAAAGATGGGCAGAAAAAAATTATAACTCAAAATTTTGTGGAAATGAATGATGAAAAGTAAAAATATAGAACTTTAAATTCCAGATTCTTTCCCTTTCCCCCTCATCACCCACCCCCCCTGGGCATGTGTAATTACACAGAACATCTCCAAAGTGGGCATATTGTGAGAGAATGATTTTATGTCCCTCATTCCTATATCGCCCCATCATCTTGTTCTATTCTCTACCCTGATCCTGTCCAGTCCCTTTACAGAAGTGTGTACTTCCAGCAACCCTTCCCCTCACTCTGCTCTCTCCTCTGTCATCCCATCTCTCATCCCCTACTCTCCTGTGTGGCAAGATACCCAGTTTAGAGTTTATGTCATTCCTGCCTTATGCTAAATTCAATGACAGTAAGGTTGACCCTTTCCCTTTTGCCTTCCTCTTCTTCCCCTCCATTGTAACAATTATCCCTTGCCATTTCTGTATGAGATGATTAACCCCATTCTGTCTCTCCCTGTCTCCTCTCATTCTATTCCTCTCCCACCTCATAATTTCACCTTTTAAATTATCATCCCTTCTATTAAATTGATCCTGTGCCCTCTATGTACACATATATACACATACTCAGATATGTAATCATACACTTATATAAACCCTCCTATATAGACATATATGTATGTATATGTATACATACATTTATATTTTTTTTTTAGTTCTGCTGTTTTCAGCAAGAATGTTTGAAAGACCTCCACCTGACTGAATGACCATATTTTCCTTTGGAACGTTAGACTCAATTTTGCTGGGTAGGTGAATCTTGGTTTTTATCCTAGCTCCCTCATTTTCTGGAAAATCATATTCCAGGCTCTTTGATCTCTTAATGTAGAAGCTGCTAGATACTGGGTTATCCTGATTGTGTTTCCACAGTATTCAAATTGTTTCTTCTTGGCAGCTTGTAATATTTTCTCCTGTGTCTGGGTACTCTGGAACCTGACTATAACACTCCTAGGAGTTTTTTGGGAGCTATCTTTTTCAAGAGGTGATCAGTGAATTCTTTCCAGTTCTATTTTGCCCTCTGGTTCTAAAATATCTGGGCAATTTTCCTTGAGAATTTCTTGAAGGATGCTTTCTAAGTTCTTTATTTGATCATGGCTTTCAGGTAGTCCAATAATTTTTAAATTGTCTCTCCTGGATCTATTTTCCAAGTCAGTGGCTTTTTCAATGAGATATTTCACATTGCCTTCTATTTTTTCATTTGTTTGGGTCTGTTTAATAGTCTCTTGATTTCTCATAAAGTCATTTGCTTTCATTTGCTCCACTCTGATTCTGAAGGAATTATTCTCTTCAGAAAGCTTTTGAGATTTATTTTCCATCTGGCAAATTCGATTTTTTAAGGCATTCTTCTCTTCATTGGCTTTTTGGGCCTCTTTTGCCATTTGAATTAATCTATTTTTTAAAGGTGTTATTTTCTTCAGTCAGGTAGTTGACTCTCTTTTCATGATTTTCTTGCATCATTCTCATTTCTCTTACCAAATTTTCCTTCAATTGTGTTATTTGGTTTTCAAAATCCTTCTTAAGCTGCTCTATGGCTTTTTAGGCAGTCTTCATCTTTCTTGGAAATTTTTGGTGTGGGAGTTCTAACTGTGTTGTCTTCCTCCCATTCCATGCTTTGATCCTTTTTGTCCCCAAAGAAGGAATCTAAAGTTTATTTGCTGTTCTTACTTTGCTTCCTTTGCCTGCTCATATTGCCAGTCAGTTACTTGATTTTTTAGCTCTGTGGAGCTCTGCTTCCAGAGGGGAAAGCTCCATCCCAAATTGCTGGGGTCTTTGAAGCTGCTGGAGATATTGGGAGGCAACCATTTTTTTGCAGCCTCCACCCAGCTTTGGCCCACTGAAAATGCACCCCAGGACCACCACCCAAGACCACAATTTGGATCCAGGCCTCTCAGCACTTAGCCTCTGAATGATCACTTGGCCCCCCCTTCAGTCTGCAGGCCGCAAGCTCTGAAGCAGCCACATGGAGGTGGCTGCAGGGCCACTGCTTCTGCCACTTCCTTGCCCTGGTGGCATTTTGGCCAGACTGCTTTTCTCCCCAAAATTTAGCAGATTTACACTGACCTTTCAGTCTGTCCTTGTTTGTTATGGCTTAAAGATTCAAAAGGGGTGTGGGGGGGGGAATCCAGGCAGCTCAAGGCAAGAGCAGTTAGTATCTGAATGATCACTTGACCCCCCTGCAATCTGCAGGTTGGAGGCTTCTGAAGCAGCCATGTGGATGCACAGGGATGCTGCTTCTGCTGCTTCCTTGCCCTGGAGGCAGTTCACCCTGACCCACTTTTCTTCCCCGAATTTAACAGAGTTCCACTGACCTTTCACTTAGTCCTTTTTTCTTAAGCATTGATAATTCTGGAAATTGCCACAGCTTCTGCTAATCCACTCTTCTGAAGGCTCCAGCTGCAGCTTGTTCTGGCTGCCCCCAGGCCAAGCCATAGCTTCAGGCCAGGCTGGTTTCAGCTACCAGTATGCTGTGATGAGTCCTTCCTCTGCCACCTACCAAGCTGCCTTGAGTAGGAAATTTGTTTCTCTCACTTTGTGGGTTCTGGAGCTCTAAAATTTGTTTAGAGTCATATTTTATGGATATTTTAGGTGGTTGTGTGGGAGCTGGGGAATTTTCCTGTTTCTATGCTGCCATCTTGGCTCTGTCCCCCTCACACCTATTTTCTTGTTTCAAGACATCCTTTTCTTGACTTGTCCTGTTATACACAATGAATGCCACTCTTACTAAATCTGTCATCAGCCTCTTCTTATCAAGGAAATGGTTTTAGAGGATCTGCAAGATGATGATGTGAGAATGTGTGGTTCATTTAGAGGTGCTTTTAGCAATCCAGACAAAGCTAAAAATATCTTTACAATTCATTTCTGAGAGCCTTTGCCAGGGCAGTCCTAGACTTTACAAGTTAATGATGTGTTTCATAAACAGTAGTGGTGTAATTGTATCCAAACTACTACTGTACCCTTTAATCAAACTCCCAGCCCAACAAAGTTTAAGAGATGGTTGGAACTCAATAAAGGATATCAAAAGAACTAACTCTTTGACATTCACATCAAAGCCCAAAGGAAGTCCTCAGCACTTTCTAGTCTCATTCCTCTAGAAAAAGATAAAAATTCCCCAGAATATACTTCCAGTGTAGCTGTAAATGAAGACTCCACAGGCATAAAGACATACAGAATAAAATGTGGGTCTCAAAAGGCACAAGAGAAGGCTCAACTGAATGGTAAAAGGACAGAAACTTTAGTAGGAGGAGTCCATGTAGCAGCTAAAGAAAAGACTTTATAAATATGTAACTTTTTCATGCTATATGAGCATGCCAGGGTTACTTTATCCTAATGTGTTGTTTGTTCATTTGTTTTTAACAACTGTTACTGGTATACAAATAACTTTTTTAAACTAAAGTCTGTTTTTAAAGAATACGGAATTCATATTTTCTTAATTTGTCAAATATTTTTAAGGCTTAGAATAATAAGATTTGAAATTTAAAAGGTCATTTGTTTGTAAATTCTGATCTCCTCTGGCTTCTTTTTTGTCTTCTACTTTTTTGCCAATTACTTGTAAAAACAGTTTTTGCCATTAAAAAAAAAATTGAGTTCCAAATTTTTCCTGAAGGCAAGCAATTTGATACAAGTTTTATGAGTGCAGTGATGCAAAAAAATTTCATATTATTCATGTTGTGAAAGAAAACGTAGGCCAAAGGGAGAAAACAACAAGAAAAGTAAATACAGTGAAAAAAAAATCTACTATGGCTTCATGATATTTGAAATGTCAGCAAAACTTACAACTTTACAAATACTAATTCTTTACCAGTATTTTTTCCACCCACCTAGCAACTTAACTTTTCTTAAAACTGAATTTTTACAAAGGAACTTGTAAAGGTAAGGGAATTTGAAGATCTTCTCTGCCCCTTAACAGGCCTAGGGAATTTGACGATATTCCCTGCCCCTTCATGGGCCTCACTTGGAGGCTAACAAGAGAAGCTTGCTTAGGGGAGGGTTGTTTTTCAGGAAGTTCCATATCTTGTTACTTTGTAATTAGGCAGGAGGTCATGAAGGTAAAAGAACATCTGTTACCCTAGAGAGGGCTATATATACCTCTGACGTGAGGTTTTGCTTTAGAGCTCATTTATGGGTACAGTTGTGTAATTCGGCCAGATGAGAATCTGGGCAGTCATTGATCCCCCTGGCTTTAAAAACCCAGATGTTCATGCTTATCTTTCTGGTAACTAATGCTTTTTGTATATAATGGTCAGACAGCTAGAAGACCTGCCTGTTGGTCTGTTGAATTGTGTTATTTTCTTTGACTGTATTTTTGTCTGTTTGAAATTTCAGTTTATATTTTTTGAAGTTCAGTGTATTCACTTTTCCCCCTGAACTAAGTGAAAGATATTTATTTATTTACTTATCTATCTATCTATTTATTCATTCATTCATTCATTCATTTGTTTATTTATATATTTATATGCCATTCTTCATGTTGTGGTGACCCCCAACCATAAAGTTATTTTCGTTGTTACTTCATAACTATAATTTTGCTACTGTTATGAATAGTAATGTAAATATCTGATTTTCAAGATGTATTTTCATTGTTACAAATTGAACATAACCCAAAGGTTGGTTGAGAACTGTTTGATTAAAGTAAGATTGTTAACACCTTTTGAGTCGCTTTCCTTTAGAAAAGCAAATCGGGGAGGCAGAGCCAAGAGGGCATAGTAAAAACAGGCCCTCCACATGGCTCTAGCTCCTACCACCTCCAATACAGTAAAAGATGACTCTAAACAAATTTTAGAGCTACAGAACCCACAAAGTGACAGAGAGAAACAAATCTCCCACTGAAGGCAGCCCAGCAGATCTACAGGAAGGACCTCTCAACCTCTGGTGGTTGAGAAAACTGCAGCAATTTGGGACATAGCTCTCCACAATCTTCAAGCAGAGTTCTCCCATGGAAAAGAGCTAAAAAGTCAAGTAATTTGCTGGCAATATGAGCAATAAGAGGAAGCAGAAACAGACTATAGAATGTTTTTTGGGTTACAAAGAGCATCAAAGCATGGAATAGGAGGAAGACAATGAAGTAAGATCTCCTGCAACAAAAGCTTCCAAGAAAAAATATAAACTTATTACAGGCCTTGGAGGAGCTCAAGAAGGATTTTGAAAATCAAGTAGGAGAAGGGAAGGGAAAATTTGGTAAGAGAAATGAGAATGATGCAAGAAAATCATGAAAACTGAGGCAATAGTCTGCTAAAGGAGACCTAAAAAATACTGAAGAAAATAACACCTTGAAAAATCGACTAACCCAAATGGCAAAAGAGGCCCAAAAAGCCAATGAGGAGTAGAATACCTTAAAAATCCAATTTTGCCAGACAGAAAAGGAATTTCAAAAACTCACTGAAGAGAATAATTGCTTCCAAATTTGATTGGAGCTAATGGAAGGTAATGCCTTTATGAGAAACCAAGATACTATAAAACAGATCCAAACAAATAAAAAAAAAATAGAAAGATTTAAGATAGATTGGACACTGTGAGCTCCAATGTGGAATCTAATCTAATCTAAGAATCTAATGATTGAATAGTGAGTGATGAAGAATGAATGATTGACTAAATGATTGTACTTGGTGATTGATGACTGAATAAGTAATTGATTTGTAACCTAGTATGCCCCATGGGTGGAGAACTTTGATTATTGTAGTTTGTGATTGAATTAAAAATTTTATGAATGCTTGAATTACTAAATGAATACTCTTTGTCCAAAACTTTGTGACCAATGTAGTGGAAACTATATGGCCATTTTCTGTGATGATTTGTTGTGAATGATATATTTTGATTTTCTGTGGTAAGTTGTAATATTGTGAATGCTGTACTTTTAGTTACTGTGAATGTTTTGCTTGGATTTGTTATGTAATAAGTAGAGTGTTCACTATACTATGTATACTGTGTAATCAGAACCTCAAAATCTGTTCACAGTAGCATGCTTCTGGAAAGTTGCTTGTGTGCGTGGCCTCACACTATAGCACTTAAAATCTGCATAACATCTATATGTATTATTTTGAAATCTGACTTGAAATACAAATTCTTTGGAAAACAAATCATGGAATTCAATAATTTCTGTGTTGACAAGTGAGATTCTTTATTTTTAAACTGCACTTTCTTTGTTTTTCATTCTCATGACCTACAAATTATTTACTCTTTTTTTCAATGTAAAGTAATTTTAAGGATGTTTTTTTAAATGATTTTTTTCAAGTTGGCATGTCTTTAAAATTTGACCTTCCTTGTCTTAAAATATGTGAATATATGTGTGTATACATACATATTAAAAATAATTTAACCATACTATTTCTTTTCTTTTTTTTATAGCCATACTATTTCTTGAGCCAGTTTAAAAAAAAGTGTCATCTTTCAAATGTAACATGTGGCAAATTCTCATTAAAGGACTTCATTATGCTCTGCACTACTGAAAGAGGGATACTGTAGTGCATAACTGAAAGTCTTAGGGGAACAAAAGAGGGAAGGAGAAGGTCAGGTGGCTGACAACAAGCTTCACAAAGGAGAAAAGGAGTGGTTTACTTTACTTCTTAAAGTAAAATAGCTGGTCTCTGCCAGAACTTGAAAGAATAAAGTATTGAGGACAAACCAAAGAGATATAAAGCAAGTTGAAGAGCACTGGAGAGAATTGAACTTTATTTACAAAGTGTCAAGAAAAGTGAATAAGAAATGAATTTAGAAAAATAAGTGATGGAGATAAAATGAAATTTTGATAAAATTGGCTAGTAGTGTTATGTTAGTGGTTTAACTTCATAAGAAGGATTAAAGGCTTGAGAGGTCTTTCTAAAATGTTTCCAAGGTAATGTATTAAAGTTATTACAGTTTTGTTTTTTCATTTGTTAAAATGACACACACACACATGCACACATGCACACATACACACAAACACACAAACACACATCCTGTGCATCCCAACAGTGGCTAAAATTTTAAACACGGCCTACATAATTTTCAATGGAAAGGAGAATTGGAAAAGTTTGTAATTAAATGAAACCAAATGAGGGGGTGTCTCTATAAATAAATTATACTATTAACAAAAAATTCTATTAGTGCAGATCAACAACTGATGTGTGAAATAAAAACTTGAATAATTATTTGAGGTGCGGATATAGAGTAAGTAGTACAGGGTAACCCAGAATAAATGTGTCCTAGGTAAGACAAGGTCTCCTTTCTACAACGGGTAGCAATACTGTATGTCAAGAATTTATTCACTTGTAATAGAAATAATTAAACCTTTAAGAAATATGATAGAGGGTGAATGGAGAGATTAATGGAAGAATAAAAAGGTTATTTTTATGGGAACATGCAACTACAAACTCTGCTCTGAGATACTAGAAAAAAAGTTTAGGTGCTGACAAGTTTCTGCCTTGGTTTCCATTTCTGACTGTCACACTGATTCTGTCATCTACAATTAACCATTCAAACTTTTGGGGGCCTCTGTTTCCTCAATGAAATGAGCAGATGTGGAGGTAGCTATACTATGGGCTCGAGTCTATAATCCTATGATCCTCTTATTCCCTCACTTAATTCTTTAATTTTGCAAAAAGCTTCACATTTGTTACTCTTCTAAAGGCTGGATATTATCAGTCAGTCAATAAGCAGTTATTAATCACTTATCATGTAGAAGTCACTCTGTTTAACCCTAGGAATGCAAAGAAAGGAAAACAAAACCACACAAAATCAAACATATATCAACAAATTAAAAAAAAACATCAATTTATATTCTCAAGATGCTCAGAGATTAATGGCATTTTAATAAAACCTATAGTAATAATGTAAGCCAAAAGACTAACCCTAATGGTGATAATTTCAGGTATCATGATGGACTAGTGGGGTAGGGATGAAGGAAACCATTGAGATCTTCAATGCCTTTTCAGTAATATGACATAAGTAAATGTGTCTCTCCTCCCTCTATATAAGGCAGTTGGCTCTGTAGATCATTTAAAAAACCTATTCTAGAAGACTGTTAAGAAACAATCTGTCAGTGAAATACTTATTTCTCTTTCATAACACTATGAAATACAGGATTTCCATCAAGGCTAAGCTCTTATCATTTTCTGTCTCTTGTATGATTTAACATTCTCATAGAATCTTGCAAGTATGGGTCAGACTGTCACTCACAGGTGTGTTGGAAGTGAGTGCAACTGAGGTAAAAGGCCCATAACCTCATCTACTTATATTTATCTTTCTTCTCCCTGAATGTACTGCTACCACTTTATTCAGAATATTCACTTTATAGCTTGACCTGAATTTCAACAGAGCAAATCATGAACTACTTTGTACTTGACAGCTCATAGCTTGTAAGGTGACATAAAGGATTTTTCCAAACATTCTGCTACTGAGTATGTTCATACTTTAGGTTCCAACACTTTTCAAAAATTAGAAATGATACAGTATTGTTCCCTTTTACAGTCTGAAATGGGATGCCTGAAGGAAACTGTTATTGTGCTTCACATTGTATCCTTATTTGTTTTCTGTGAAAATAAAAATTTAATATCACAACTGTAAGATATGATTTCTTTATGTTCTATCTTCAAGGGCATTTATGTTAGAAAGTATTAATAATACATGAATATTTCAGTTAAAAATGGTAAGACATGTAAACCCACATAAATTAATTTTATATACTGGGAGTCCCAAAAGTCTTAATGCAGTTATAAGCTTTAATAATAATAATAAATTAATAGCTTAAAACTGCACTGAAAGTTTTGAGATGCCTGGTATCTTTTTGCCCTTCTTTGTCTTTCCAGGACTTAATCCAATGCCTGACACAGAGTAGGGACTTGATGCTTCTGTGTTGACAGATTGTAAAGTCTAAGAGATGCTCTTCTAGGTTATTGCTGAATTTACTGGGGCTGATGAAAAGAACTAGTGTGCTGTTAAAGAATTTTATAAAACACTAATACTCTCATCTAGCCCATTATATCTAAATACTCTTTTAAGAAAGTCTTTCCTTGAATTAATTTATTTTAATAAAAACTGCCAGGATTATATTTATATTGGTGAAAGTCATATCACAGTAGTACTTTAAGAACTTGATTGTATGTAATGAACTGATAGCAATAAGTATTCATTAAAGCTATCATTGCTTTATAGTTGCATACTAAGAAAGTGTCTTAGAAGGTATGAAAAATACTTCAGCTTGAAATTTTATTTCACATTTTTTTTTAGTACATTGATTTTGGAGGCAATGTATAATGTTCTCCTTAGAAAACAAAATCCAATACGATATCCTTCCATTTCAACTCCTACAGAAATCTACAAAAGTAATACTTTTGTATGGATAGGATCTCTCCTAACAAATATTTAAGGCCTCACATATTATTTCCACTTAAAATTTCCAATTATTAAATAATAGAAAATAGATTATTAGTCTTAATAAGCTCTTTTATCACAGATGCATTCCTTACTTTCAACCGCTAAAGCAAGGCTGACATGAATGAAAATAGTAAGGCAATACAGATCATGATAGCAAAACAAAGATCCTATTAAGGAATACATATCAAGAAATGTTTTATCTTAATGTTTGCTAAGAACTGAGCACATTTGGTGACCAGAGTTTTGAACTTAGAGGGAATTAAGAGCTGTTTCCAACCTAATATTTTTAAACATGTGGAAACAGACCTAGAGAGACTAAATGGCTTTGTGCAAGCTTCCAACTTCTTTTTTCTTATGTGAAATTGAGCACTCTTCCCACCAAACTTATTTTTTGTTTTTATTCATTATATTTTTGTTTTTTTCAAATATTCCAATAACTGCTGAAAAGAAGTAACCTTCAATGAGAATTAGCGTTGGAGTTCAAATGCCATATATGTGTGTGTGTGTGTGTGTGTGTGTGTGTGTGTGTGTGTGTGTGTAGTCATCCTCTAGATTAATGTTAGTAATATGGATTACAAAACAGCCAAGAAAGTTTTAGAACCAAACTTCTGCAGGGTAGCACACTATTATACGTACTTTCCTGTATAAGTGATGTGCTTTTCTGTTCAAATCTGTCGTTATAATAGTGATTCCTTTCTCCTGGACTTTAGTAGCAGCTATAGTATTATTTTGTAAGTAGCTTTAAAAAAAGTGTGCTTTCAGCATAAAAAAGGAGCAGGTTGAACAGAAGTAGAACACTAATTAGTTATTTGCAGCCTATGTACCCACATTTCAAACACAATGGCTTGGCCTCATCACATCCTTGTCCTACATTCAGCTTAAGGTTCAGCATCAGCTTCCTCTTACATGCAGGTAAGATGCTTCTAGCTTTGTAAGGAGTTCACATCCATAGGGAGAAGGCCTTTTTTGGCATCAACATGACAGTTAATTATCCATTGCCTCTCTCTATTTTTTCCCTGTGTTGGGGTTTTTACTTCTGAGCAATACATTGGGTAGACAGACTTCTACTTTTCTTCTGTTTTACAAGATTCTTCCCTATCAATTAATTTATAGTAAGGGTAAAATTTTAGTATGCATAAATATGCAATAAGTGGTGCTTGATATAATAAAAAATTAAAATATACACTTTTGTGTTTAAAACACACAATTGTGTAAAACACACAATTTGTGATTTTTCCAAATCTCTCCATGAGAAAAATAGAATGTCAGTCTTGAAGTTGCCTTTAAAAATAAGGAAAAATGGTAAAAAAAAAAAAAAAACCAAAAAACAAAACTATTAGACTATTGGACTTCATGGTTTAGTAGCAATACAAATATTATGACTGAATTAGAAAAGCTTCCATAATCAGAGACGGTCTTTGGAATCTCTGAAGTAATTATATCTTATAATTATGAGTATCAAAAGTTCCCAAATAGTTCTTACTGTCAAGCATTTACTGTGTTTGTGCCTGCAGCTATGAGGATAAGATTAGATGCTAATTATAGGGAAGAGTAAAAAGAAATAATTGAGGGAAAATAAATTTTACATTTGAACTTGCATGTGATATTTATAAAAGGCTATTTAGTGCCTTTACTTAAATTTCTCCAGTCATTTAGAAGATGGAATGTAATTGAAACATAAGCAAATAGTGGCTAGGAAGGGAATAATGTATAGACTTTCAAACATATCAACCAAATGCATTAATGTTGACACTTTAATTCTATAATGGAGTGTGTTTTAGCCCTTCATTAGGTTCTATTACTTGACTGACAAGCATACTGCAGTAAATAAGCAAAAGGTATTCTATTGAACTAAGATGAAAGTCATTTAAATGATCACATCTTGTTCCAATGGAAATAACATATTTTGTAATTTGAAGAGTTGAGTTTAAGTCTCAGAACACTCATTCTTTTGCACTGTTCAAGGTGCTTCTCATATTTGAGACTCAGTTTCCTCCAATGTGTGGATTAGACTAAAGTAATTTTTTTTGTTGTTCATTGGCCTTATTTTGGTTTTGTTTTTAATTGTAGTTTT
>JAQQSU010010955.1:0-12298 GCA_028627135.1 Pseudochirops cupreus | reverse complement strand
AGTGAGGTGGAGGACTTTCCAACATTCTTGCTGAAAAAACCAGAACTGAAAAGAAAATTTGACACTCAAGTACAAGAAGCATGAGAAGGTAAACATGGAAAAGAAATCATAAGAAACTTATCAAAGTTGAACTATTTACATGCCAACATGAAAAAAACAATCATTGTAACTTATGAAACTTTTCTCAGTATGAGGATAGGTGAAGGGAATACAAATGTATATATATGTTTACATACACATACGTCTATATAGGAGGGTATATATATGTGTATGAATACATATCTGAGTATGTGTATATAAGTGTACGTAGAGGGCACAGGATCAATTGAATAGGAAGGGAAGATACTTTAAAAGGTGAAATTCTGAGGTGAGAGAGGAATAGAATGAGAGGAGACAGGGAGAGACAGAATGGGGTTTATCATCTCATATAGAAGAGGCAAGGGATAACTGTTACAATGGAGGGGAAGAACAGGAAGGCAAAAGGGAAAGGGTCAACCTTACTCTCATTGAATTTGGCTTAGGGAAGGAATGACATAAACTCTAAACTGGGTATCTTGCCACACAGGAGAGTAGAGGGGATGGAGATGAGAGGTGGGATGATGGAGGGGAGGGCAGGTTGTGGGGGAGGGTTGCTGGAAGCAGACACTTCTGTAAAGGGACAAGGACAGGGTAGAGAATAGAAAAAGGGAGGGGCAGGGTAGGAAGGAGGGACATATAATCAGTCTCTCACAATATGTCTATTGTGGAGATGTTCTGCATAGCTACACATGTACAGCCTGTATTGAATTGCTTGTCTATCCAGTGGGTGTGGGTGACAAGGGAAGAAGGGAAAGAATCTAGAATTTAAAGTTCTATAATGAAATGTTAAAAATATATATGTGTATATGTATACATATATACATATCTAATTATTATTATTAACTACATGCAGCTGAGAATTAAGATATACAGGTACTGGGGTAAGGAGATCCATCTTGCCCTATTGGAAAGTCAGAGGGGCGATGGGGGAGGACATAGGAGAGAACAGACTGGAGGAGGGGTTATACAGTGGGATGGCTGTTTTGGGGTGGTGGGTGGGGGAAAGATGGGGAGAAAATTTGTAACTCAAAATTTCATGGAAATGAATGATCTAAACGAGAAAATAAATTAATTAATTTTTAAAAAGAGAAGAGGGATTGGGGGAAAGGTATTGAACTCAGTTTGGGCCATGTTGAGCTTAAGATGTCAATGGGACATAAAATTTGAGATATACAGTAAACACCTGGAGATTCATGATTGGAGGTCAGGGCTGGGTAAGGAAATCTGAGAATCATTTAAGTAAAGATGATATTTGAGGTCATCATAACTGATGAGGTCACCAAGGAATGTGGTATCAGGAACAGAACCTTGGGAAACATTTATGGTTGGGAGGAATGACCTGGATGAAGATATATCCAAAGAGAATCAGAAGCAGCGATCATACAGGTAGCAGTAAAAGCAGGGGAGAGCAATGTTATGAAATTCTAGAGGGAAGAGAAAACCAATAGAAAGGGGTGTGTGGAATAAATTAGGTCAAAACCTTCAAAGAGGTCAAGAAAGATGAAGATGGAGAAAAGACCATAGGTAACTTTGAGGGGAGTAGTTTCAGGTAAATGATGAGGTTTGAGTCAGAATGAGCCAGATTTCAGAAGGCTCAAAAGAAATTGAGAGGAAAGGGAATGGAGCTGCCAATGGTAGATGGCCTTCTCAAGGACTTTAGCCACAAAGAAGAGAAGAGATTAGGAGCTAGTGGGGACGAACAGATTAAATGGTGTTTTGTAAGGTGAAGGAGACATGGTTATTTGTGTGCACCAGGGAAGCGCCCAGTAGATGAGGAGAGATTGAAGGTTAATAAGAGTGGGGATGGTGGAGGAGATGATCTGCTTATAAAAAAGGATGGAATGGGACCAAGAATACATATTAAAAATGGCCAACTCTTCAAGTGAGACAAAAGTGAGAGAGATGTCTGAGGGATGTGAGCTGATGATGAGGAAGACAAGGGAGCTCTTGGTAAATGGCCTCCATTTTTTAGTGAAATACAAAACATGGCGAAAGAGAGACCATGGAATATTTGAAGAAGGATGTAAAGGTTTGAAAAAGCTCCCATGGTGACTGGGAAAGTGAATCAATTAAAGACATGTATAAAAGGATTGCCTTGCTGCAGTGAGGGCTCAGTTGAGATTATGTAACCTACTTTTGCAGCAGATCCAGCCAGTGTGATTTCATTATTTTCCCCATCTCCATTCAATAGCACAAAAAATAGTAGCAAAGACAGTGAGAGTAGTATAGGGTTAGAGATTTGCATGAGCAGCAGTAGGATGAGGGGAAAAGGGACTTGAGATAGTGTAGGATGGAACTGGTTCACCAAGAGGCTAAGGTTGGGAAGGGAGGAAAGTGTAGCCAATGCAAGGGAAAAGTGTTTGGGGAAAAACCTGAGGAGTTGCAGGCCTCACAGGTCAAGATGTGAACTAATCACAGGTTTTGAGGTTGTAAGAAGTGGGAATAAATGGAAAGATAGAAGATTGTGCTCCAAGAAAGGAATTTCTGAGTTCACAAACATGTTAGTGAGTCACTTGTGGGTGATAACAAGATCAAAGACATGCCCATCTTCATGTGTTGCTGAGATGGAGTAGAGGAAGAGGTCATGGGAAATGAGGAAAGTAATAAATTGGGAAGTTAGGGTATTTGAGGGAATAGGCAGATGTTGAAGTCCCCTATTATGAATGCAGGAATTGGGAAGGAGAAAAAGATTGATCCAGGCACTTAACTCATTGAAGAAGGAAGGTTAGTGTCCTGGAGGTTGGTAGAGAGCAGCTACCTGAATCTTGACTGGATGGTAGATATGGGTGGGGTGAAATTTAAACAGGGAAAAGGAGCTGATAATGGGTGCTAGAGGGAGGAAAGCACAATAGAGGAGTAAGGAGTACTCTGACTTTCCCACCACCACCTGAGAGTCTGGAATATAAGTGAAAGTGCTGGAAAGGGTGGCCAGAGATGCCATCCATGCAACCAGGAAGGATCCAAGTCTCAGTGGATAAAATTAGGTGAAAGGAGTGAGAAAGGAAAATGTTGACAATGAAATCAGTTTTCTTATGGTGCAGGCCTCGCAGCAAAATAGTAGAAGGGATACACAGAGGTCCTATGGATCTTTAATTTTGAAAATTACCTTGAGAATCAGTAACAAACCAGGCCACACTAATTGCTTCAATTAAGATGGCATTTATTATAATGGTTGGCCAGAAATTGCTAAGCATCTCTGTCTCTAGTTTTTTCAACTGTTTGTGGAGTCAGTCAAAGCCTATAGACTGTGTGTGTGTGTGTGTGTGTGTGTGTGTGTGTGTGTGTATGAGAAAGAGATTTGAGACAGACAAGTGACAGACACACATTTGTATTTGACACGGGGGGAGGGGGTCTTTCAAAGGTGTCAGTTACATAGACAAATAGTTGATCAATGCCAGTTGATCACTGAAATGAACATTATAAGCCACAGTTTTCATTCCTGAGGGTTTGTTGTTCTACAGATTCAAATTCAAGGCAGATAAAAAGTCACAGTCATCTGGAATAGCTATTTTTTTGTTGCTGTTGTCATAAAAGGTGCCTGCTGAGCAAAAAAAATAGCCATAATTCTAACTCAAGGTTCTTGAATCCTTTCTCAGAATTCTTGTCCATGCTGACTACCAGACCTTGTGATCAAAAACTCCAAAGGACTATCCAAGTTCTCTGGGTGTGCTGCAAACTTATTGCAAATGTATTGCTTGAAATGAGTGGGCTAGTGGCTGGGGCTCTGTAATCTCTGTGAAAACAGATTCATCATACTATTCGACCTGTGGTTACTGTGACATTTTAAGCTACATACCAGTTATGGCAAGAGCATCACCGATGTACAAAGCACATGTTCTGCTATAATTTAATCACAATAGCCTCTGGAATTTCAATCATCGCTTGCCAATAACTGCAGTCACCTTGGCCTTACACGTAGGCTGCGTAGGTAGACATCTACATGCTGTGATTTCATGATCACAGAGGAGGGGCCCCTGACCCAAAAGAGACCTTCCTTACCTGTTCACTGATGCCTGATTTCATAGGCAACACAATGTGTCCTTCCACAATGAGAGAGGATGCCTATCCTCAATTTCTACCCCTCACCCTCACCCCTCACCCAGCCAAGGCAACATAATGACAAATTCACACTAAATATTAATTGATTGGTGGTATCACACCCTTGGTGGCAGCTAGGTGTCACTATGGGTAGGGCACCAGCCCTGGAGACAGGAGAACCTGAGTTCAAATCCAACCTCAGACACTTATTAGCTGTGTGATCCTGGGCGAGTCCCTTTGCCCTGTTTGCCTCAGTTTCCTCATCTGTAAAATGAGCTGGAGAAGGAAATGGCAAAAAAAAAACTCCAGCATGTTTGAAAAGAAAAACCCATATGGGGTCACAGAGTCAGACACGCTTGAAACGTTTCAACAACAGCAACATCAGAGCCTTTCATGGGAGCAAGAAGGCATCATGCATATGGAAGGAGGAGGTTCAGGGACACACAAGAGGGGGTAGAAGGTGCAATGGAGAGAAGCTTGAGTATTCTGGAGACAAACTTGGCTGATCTGACTTATCTGCTGAGGGCTAGCCCTAGCATACAATAATGCTGACGTTCACCTATCTGTATTCTGAGATGGATTGTGTTTCTGTTGGGGGATTTCAATCAGGGAGTCAGCAAAAGTACTTTTTTTGAACTGTCTACTATGTGATGAGCTGGCAACTTGGTGTTTCTACTACAGTAAGCTTCCATTGGGTAATTATCTAACCTATGCCATTTCCCTCTATCCCCTCCCCCCACCCCACCATTTACTGCAGTAAGTACTTGGGGTGAGGTAAGGAATCTGAGTGTGTCACAAGCAGCATGGCCATGTGGAAAGAGAATCATTGCCTTTGGAATCAAAGGACTTTGGCTCACAGCTCTCCTCTGATGTTTTCTACCTGGACCTCAGTTTCTTCTTCTGTAAAAGATAGGATTGACCTAGCTGGGGACTCTTATGGTTCTTCCAGCTCTAGGATCCTTTGTGTGAACATGGGCAAGTGACTTCCCCTTCTTGGGTCTCAGTTTCCTCATCTGTAAAATGGGGGGGGGGGGAGTTGGACTAGATGGCTTCTGAGGTCCACACCAGCTCTAGACCTAGAAGCCCATGATCTGTGCCACCTTTAGTCACAGATTTCCTTTCCATAAGAGGGACAGAGCTCTGATCAGCCATGTTCTTCCCAGATCAAAATGCAGCTGCTAAGCTAAGACAATTGTTTATTACCTATTTCCATCTTGGTTCCTCATCTTGATACTGTATTCACTATGTTACCTGGTTTTTGGCCTCTGACCTTGCTCTATGGCAAGAGTTCTTAACTTAGGGTCTGTGAATTTTGTTTTAAAATGCTGATAGCTTTTCATATAATTGGTTTCTTTTGTAATCCTATTTTGTCTTATACGTTTAAAAACATTATTCTGAAAAGGGAACTAAAGGCTTCACTAGACTGCCAATTGTACCCAGGGAGGGGTGTTCTGGTAAATGTTTCACTACTGACTCTTTGGGAAAAAATACATGCTGGATACGCTTTTACATCTAGTTTGCATTTTTTACATTGTCTACTCAGCCAACAAAATGATAAATGTCATGCCCTGCTTTATACTGTTTCCCAATTTCCCAGGTGTAAATGTTCACGCCAAAAATTTAACAACCGGCTCTTAAGATCCAATATGATGTGCCTCTAGTATATCCCTGGCTCTGCAAAAGGTTATCCCCTGCTCTGGCCTTGCCTCTGGAAGCTGCCTTCCAGACCCTGGCAATTATTTGTCTACTAGCCTATGGTTTTTTTCTACCCTTGAGACTCCATTTGTCTACCTGATTAGTGACAGGCAGCTCTTATCTCACTTGACACTCTAAGACTAACCACTGCCCTGGGGGACACCTCACCTCCTGGGTCAGCTAGAAGTAACAGGAGAGAGTAACTACAGAAAGTAGTAGTAGATGGGATATCCTTTGCTCTTTAACTCTGTACTGGAAGGTTATAATAAAACATGGGTAGTTTGGAAAGCAGCTGAGTTTTTTCTCTGTTGATAGCAGTGTTATAAAGCAAGCTCCTCATGGTTGTGGGTGGGGGTTCTAATTGTATCCTTTTAGACCTTGACCTTTCTGGGACTAGTATAATTACAGGTAACATATTACTCCATTAACATAGCAAGGGATTTGATCTTTTCTCTTTCATTGTTGTGAATTGCATTGCTAGAGAACAAAATGCTCCCTGAAACCCCTTAGGCAGCTTGCTAGCATGGAGAGTAATTTATGCAACTCTCTTCTGGGTAGATGTTGGGAAACCAATGAAAAGTCAAAGTGAAAGCTAGCTGGGGGGAAGTAGCTGTGGAAGTTCCAGCCCTAGGAAGATGCCAAGGATTTGGGAGCAGGGAGCATCCCAAGAGAGAGCATAATGTTTTGCCTGTCTGTGTGGCAGATAGTGCTTACCAAAGTTGATCTTCCAAGCAAGTTACCCCATGCTGGCTGGCCAGCACAGCCCTGTCAAATGGGTAATGGACAGTTGGGGAATCAGCTGTATGCTGAGTGGCAGAACCAATCTTCATGGAGTCCTATGTTTGGCTGTCTGCCAAGACCAACTGCCCCTGCCTGTGGAGGTCTGGGACCAGAATAAACACGGGAAGCTCTAAGTGAAAGCAGTTCATGAACACAGAACAGGGATTCCACCATCATTGGATAGTTGGGTGCATCCTGTCTTAATGGCCAAAGGCTAGGTTCACTGCTGTTGCATTAGCTTCCTGTGCTCTGATTTTCTGATTGGAAATTCCTCTGGCACAAGGCCAGCTCTGGGACAAAGTTGTTCAGTAGGCCACAACTATGATTCCCTGCTGGGCCTAGAATGTCCATTCTACCTGAATGTCCCCACCTTGAATTCAACATGTCCCCCCCAATACTATTTTTTTTTTGCTCTCAAATTCCCCCTTCTTCTCAACTTCCCTATTACTCTTGAGGATGCTGCCATCCCTCTACTCACCCAGGTTCGTGAGCTAGAGGCCATCCATGGCTCTTCCCTCTTCAGTGCCCTGCATATCTAATTGGTTGCCAAGTCTAGGTGATTCTACCTTTTCAATGTCTCTCATCCATTTCCTTCTGTCTATTTACATGGCCACCACCCTGGTTCAGGCTCTCATCTCCACTCATGTGGACTATTGCAATAGCCCCACAGTAGGTTTCCCTGCCTCCAGTGTCTTTGCTCTCCCACCTGCCCTCTACATAGTAACTAAATTACTAAATTCCTAAAGCATTGGTCTGACTTCTGCTCAAGAAGATCCATGGCTCACTACTGCTTATGGGTTAAAATGCAAACGCCTTTCCTTAACATTTAAAGTCCTTCACCATTGGCTCAATCCTATCTTTCCAGGCTGATTATTTATTACTCCTTATCATGTCTTCTGTGCTCTAGCTTAATAGGTCAACTTGACTTGGCATTGATTTTTACCTCTGGGACTTTGCATGTCTGTTCTCCTTCACCTTGATTTTTTGCTCCCAGTAGCTCCCATCAAGGCTCAGCTCAAATACCACATCCATCTAGAGACTTTTGATGATTACCTCAGTTTTTGTCCCCCCCCCCATATCAAATCCTATTCGATTTATCTGTGAAAAGGGCTATATTAACATTTACCCTCCCTCCTTTCATTTGTAAGTTTGACTCTTGCCTTGTATCCTCAATGATTACCATAGTACCCTTCTTAAGTGGCAGATACTTAATAAATTGTTGATTGATCGGCAAGGTTTTTGGCAAGGCTTTATATCCCATGTCCCTGCTGGTATCATTGGGCCAGAGGTGACTACAGGGAACTGCCTTAAATATACCTCACTCTCTATAACTATCTGGGCTCCAAGACTGCACTGATGCCTATCTTGACCAGTAAGGACTTGCCATCTGCCTGTGGCCCCTCCCCTTTCACCCAGGCCACTAGTCTAGGACCAGAAATCCTCCTGAGCCCTCCCCTAACCCCACCTGCCACCCTGGAGGATGGTAATTGACTCAGCAATGTAGTGAGCCCTGGAGCTGAGCTGACCTGGCTGACCACTGGAGAGTAACTAGCTCAAACACGCCTCAGTCCTCTGTAGCCAACCAGTTCGAAGTTTCTGCCGACCCCTGCCTTGACCATCTGCCAGCATCTAGGACTCACCATCTGTTCTTCACTATGCACAGACCTTCCATGTTCTTTCCCCTTAACATTTCTTGTTCAGGGATCGATGATCAAATCCATACTACCATCGTCACTGTACAAGTCAGGGCAATGTCTTGTCCTAATGGTTTTACTCAGAGTCCCTGGGATTTGGAGTTGTGTCCTGCTGGGCCCCTCACTCCCTGCACCCTGGTATGCAGCCAGGTCAGCCCATGCCTCCTTTGTCCCTTGCCTTCCTCCTACCCTGCCATTGTCCCTCCTGGAACCTGCATATTCCTCACAGAACTTACTTAGCATATATTTTGTATTTGATTTTCTTTGTGTGTGTTCCCCCTGTTCCTTGAGAGTAGAGACTGCTACATTCATGCTGTGGTACCCCCAGTGCCTAGTATGTAACAGATGCTTGGTGAATTGGATATAATTGAATATCCCTCTTCCCACCTGGGTCCTTACTTTGCCTTGGGGACCCAGAATTTTCACAGTCCCCACTGTAGCATCAGCTTGGTCCTGCATTTTCAGCATGTCAGGGTCATGCTTTTCAGATCTTCCTTCTGGTCCATATTAAAATTTTCCTGGTCTGGCTCCCATCCTATAAGAGCCCTCCTTTTTACAGCTAATGCCCTATAGCTTTGGGAAATCGGGCTAGGGGTCTCCTAATCCTAGCTTGCCACTAACAAATCACATGACTTTAGAGAGGCTCCCCCCCTTCCTTCATTTAGGTCATAGTTTGGTCCTTTGAAAAATGAAGGGGCTAGACTATCATCTTGAAGCCTCCTTCCAGCTCTGAAAAGCTAGTATTTTGTGACTCTGTTCTAATAAATGAATTTATGCTCTGGTCTTAATGGCTGATAATAAATATACTCAGTCTTCTGTATGCAGAGCACTGAACCATTTTGTTATGGAAGAAACAAAGGAGCATAGGACATGGTCCTTGCCTTCCAGGATGAATGTGAAATAAAGATAACACTTTTACCATTTCTCTTGCAGGATTGTGGGGAGGTCAGATGAGTTCATGGATAGAAAATATTTTTTTGAACTTCAAAGTCTGTAAAAATGAAAGCTCTTATTATTATACTATTAGTGTTAAATACATTTTATTGAACCATGGAACATAGAACTTCAGAGCTGTGAAGGGTCTTAGAACCTGGGAGGGACTGTAGGACCTAATATTTATTTCATCATCGTTTTAGCTAGCATTGAGTGCTTTAAAATCAGCAAAGCTCTTGAAATATGCCAACTCATTTGATCCTCACAAAAACTTTATGAGGTAGGTGCCATTATCCCCATTTTACAGATGGAGAAGACAGAGAGAGAGAGAGATGAAGTGATTTTCCCAGGATCACACAGCTAGTTTGTGTCTTTGGCAGAATTTGAACTCAGATCTCCATACTCCAAGTCTCCCGTTTTATCCAATGTATCAATTGACTGTCTAATCATAGAACAGACAATGTCAGAGCTGGGAGGGATTTGGGGACTCATCTATCCCAACCATTTATTTGATATATGGGGAAACTGAGGCTTAGAAAGAGGATTTGCCCAGGGTCATACAGAATTGGGATTCAACCCAGGCCCTCTGACTCCAAACCCAGGGCTCTTTCCACTGTACCAGACTGTCTATTATAAATGAAAAACCAGAGATCCAAAGAGGTAGAGGGGCTTGCTCAAGGTCACATAGCTAGGTAGCAGCTGCACAGGGATAAAAACACCTGTGTCATAGTTCAATGTTCTCCTATAAATTTAACTGCCACTCAAATTTAAATACTTGGCAAAGAATGGTAACCCTTCCCTAGAATATTGGATGGATCCCCTCTTGTATTCCATTCCAATCCACACTAGATATCTGGATGTGTTGAATCACGGGCATCTACCTTAATGAAATGTTACTCCATAAAGTCAGGCTTGATTTCAACCTACTATGGAGACTGGAACAGAAGGTAGACTATTTTTCAGTGCACTATTAAAAGGAGATGTTTACTCCAAGTGTTTTAATATCACCGAAGGTAAATATAGCTTCTTCAACAATGTTCCCCTAAGACAACCCTTGTAAAACTGACACACTTTACCTAGTGGGTTCCTTATTGGGCCTTGAATGAATTGAGTCTCAAACTCCACAGCTTGGCTTTCAAAGCCCTCTACAACCTGATGCCACTTTCCCTGCCCCACCCTATCTTCCTCTCTTTCTCAGCACCTACCCATCATGCTAGTCAAATTGAACTGCTCACCTTGCCAGACTTGTCATGTTTTCTTACCTCAATTGATGTTGATCCTCTAGCTGGAATTATCTTTCACTTCAAGGCCTCAACCTTCAAGACACAACTCCCTTCTTCTAGGAAGCCTAGCACAAGCTCTGGAACATAGCAAGTTCTCGATACACATTTATTGAATTTTTCAACTACTCCAGCCCACTCCCTATGACATTGACAACTGACTAGACTTTAGAGACCATCCTGGAATAGTTGAAAGAATAATGAACTTGCATAGCATGACCTGAATCCAAATTCTGATTCTACTGCCCAGTGCCAGTATGATCTTGACCATATCACTTAGTCTCTCTGGACCTTAGTTTCTTCCTCTGTAGAATGCAGGAGTTGAACTAGATGACTACTGAAGTTCCTTCTAGCTCTAGACCCAGGGACCCTATGTGTGAGTTCGGGCGAGTTACCTAACCTGTCTGCTCCTCAGTAAAAAGGTCAGACTAAATAGCCTCTAAGGTCACATTCAATTCTTCTTTTTTTTTTCTTTTTTGCTTTTTGGAGGGGGGAAGGGTAGGGCAATTGGGGTTAATTACTTGCCCAAGGTTACATGGCTAGCTTTTTGTGGTAAGTGTCTGAGGCTGGATTTGGACTCAGGTCCTCCTGACTCCAGGGCTGGTGCTCTATTCACTGTGCCACCCAGTGGCCACTGTCCCATTCAATTCTTGCTCTATGATTCCTGCTCAGATACCTGTGTTCAGAGAAACTACCCTCACCCTGTCCACCCCACCTTGCAACTTTGCTTTATCTTCTCTATCTCCCTTGAAAATCTGTCCTGCCCTACTTCACTTCCCCAAAGCAAAGAAAGCTCCCTTCCCTGGTTGCCTATGTGTATTATCTTCTTCTATTAGAATATATATTCCTTGAGGGAATATATAAAGAAAGAAAGAAAGAAATATAAACCTATTGCTTCAAGGATAAAATACAAAATCCTTAACCTTGCATTTAGGTAGCTAGGTGGCTCATTGGATAGAGTGTTAGTGGAGTGGAGTCAGGAAGATCTGAGTTCAAATTCAGGTTCCTTCATTACTAGTTATATGACCCAAAGTAAGTCGCTTAGCCTCTGTCTACCCCAGTTTCCAAATCTGCATAATAGAGATCATAATAGCACCCACCTCTCCATGTTGTTGTGAGGATCAAATGAAATAATATTTATAAAGTTCTTTGCAAACTTAAAAGCACTATATAAATCTTAGCTATTGTTATCATCATCATCATCACCTCCCTTCACATTGGCCTTCTACCTATTTGCCTTACTTGATATCCCATCTCCTGCATTCTTCACTTCTGCAGGCATGGTTCCCCATACTAGGCTCCCCACCTCCCAACACCTGAATTCTCCCACCATCTGCACCATGCAGGTATTACCTCTTATTCTAAAGTCATGTCTCATCCCCAAAGCTGTTAGTACTCTCTCCAGATTACTTTATGTATACTTGATATCTAGTTATTAAAGCACATGTAGTTTTTTCCCAGTAGAATATAAGCTCCTTGAGGGCAGGTGCTGTTTCATTTTTGTCTTTTATCTCTAATGACTTGCATAAAGTAAGTGCTATGTAATGACTGGGCTAGTTCCTACCTGCCAATGCCAGTGTCAGACACCTAGAAAATAAAGAAGCCCATAAGAAAACTTTTCCAGTAGATTGGCACAGACCTATCAGAGTGCAGTTGTGTATCAGCAAGCGCCCTAGCATACCTAGGGCGGCTACTAGCACAGGTTCTTAGATCTGCTTTTCTAAAGGAAAGCAACTCAAAATGGGTTAACAATCTTACTTTAATCGATCAAATATCATTTACCTAGTTCAGGGGGAAAAG
>JAQQSU010010954.1:0-12298 GCA_028627135.1 Pseudochirops cupreus | reverse complement strand
TACATACATACACACACAAGCCCACACAATACACAATAATGTTTCCATCTCTGAAAATGGATTCCTTCCTAAGCATCCCCATGAGATGGGAATAAGCACTATCGTGACAGTGCCTAACTCTGTAGGTATCACCCGCAGATGCCGGGGTCATATCCCGGGCTTTGCGCCTGTGACTAGACACAAGGGACACCTTAGGGCCACGGCGGCCCCCAATTCTTTTTGCTGACCTTTCTCTGCTGCTTCTCCCATGCGGGATCCAGGAGCAAGTCCCGGTCCCATTCTTCCTCCTGGATCATGTACTCGTCATCTTCATAGACGTAGTTGTACTGCACACCTGGCTCTATCTGGTTCATGGCGCTCAGGTTGGCTCAGCTTCTCCGCAACGACAAACGCGCTGGGGGGGGTTCCGAAAGCGACTCAACCGGAGGGCAGGCGAGGGAGGCGGCAGGGCTTTCTCCCTTCTCAGAAGGTGCAGCTTACTTCGGAATCCGAGTTCTTGGGGGCAGGGACTTGGTGACACTGAGAAGCCCCAGGTGCGCGCGACGTCGGGCTGGCTGGGCAGGTGGAAAGTGGCGGAGGTCGGTGAGCCGGCTACCTGTGCGTAAATTGACCTTCGCGCTCGCCCCTCTCGCGGCTGCACTAGCCTCGCCTCGGTGGATGAGCCTCCAGCGAGCACCAGCTCAGGCTCAGAGCCTGGGCCGCTGCTACTTAATATCCCCGCCACCTGTCACGTGAGTCAGCCCAGGCCGCGCCTGCTCCCCTTCCCCACCCCAAACACCACCACCGCCACCGCCACCACCAGCACCCCCCGCGCTTCATCCCGCCCCTTTGCTCTCAGTCCTTTCAGAGCTCTAAACGCTGTCTCCCTCCCCATGCGTAGAAGTCCCACCTCCGCTTCTCTTTTCCCTCGCTCCCCAGTCTTCTCTCTTCTCCCCGGCTTCCCACGCCACGATCTTGCAAAGTAAAGCTTTTTCAGAAGCTCACTCCCCATCCCTCAATCCTTATCTGTCCCCTCCACGCCCACCCTACCTCCCCTTTGGTTTTCAAGAACTGGATGCAGGGGTGGAAGCATAGGACATTAGTGGTCCGCTGTGTGATTTTACAACTCCTCCATCCCAGTCCCCTACAGCGGCTGCTACCTTAGGAACTTTATTTTTCGTGAAAAGCAGAGAAGCCAAGCCTTCCCACTGGTCTCCAACTCGATGTTTCCTCACTCTGGAGTGATGAAACTTTACTAAAGGTGTGGCATACTCTCTTTCTGTGGACCTGCCCCGTCTGCTTCTATATCTGCTACTACCTGTCCTAGACAAAGAACTGCGCCCCAGGACCCAGTTCTCAAAAACCTATCTCCAAGGCTTCGATTTCTTTCATTATTTTAAAGGTTCCTACAGCCAGCCACCTAGACTCAAACAAAAAACAAGAAAAAAAAAACACCAAAAAACTTATACTGGCCTCAGTGACTTGTGAGTTCCCAAAGATACAACCATAAAATTGTATTTCCAGTATCTAATTAACCTTTTGTATCTGAATTTCCAAATCAAGACTTATGATCAATACAGTTAAACTGAAATTCAGGTTAACAAAAGTAGACATTCAACAGATCTGCTCTTGGATTCTGACTCTGCTACTACCTTTATGATATCAGGCAAGCTATTTTACATTTCTAGTCTTTGGTTTCCTCATCTGTAAAATAAGGTAATTGCGCTCAGATGAGCTCCGCGATCCTCCAACTCTAGACGCTATGATCCTATGAAGACAGGAAGAGTGACATCTGGAACTTGTCAGTCATATATATTCCAATGACTGACAATAAAGGAGCTAATAAGGAGACTCCTGCTGAATTTCCCCAGTGGAAATGTTTTACCCCTTATGTGCCATAATAGACTGGCTTTGCAGCTGTCCTGCCTTTCAAACACATGAAAGGACTAGTAGGAATGGCCTAGGAGCAACCGCAGAATCTGCAGGCTCTCTGAACAAATGTTCAAGGGTTACTCCAGAGCAGTCATCTCATTGGTATATTCCAAGTACCAGAAAGCTAAAGTGACTTGTTTTGTTGAGTCTGCACAACTAAATCTAAAAACATGGTAACTGTTTTTTTTCTTTCTTTTTTTTTAAGAAGTAATTAAAATTTTAAATCAATTGTCGTTGGTTTAGAGATTTAAAAAAAACCCACCTCTAATCGGCAAATGCATCATTATCATGACTATCAACATATAATCCTAGGAAGCTGTGACTAATATTTACTTGGTAAGATATTTTTAAATCACTGGTATTTTAAATTTAAATAATTCATTTTATTTTTTAAAGTTTCATCCATTCCATTTTATTGCGCTTACTTAGATAAGAATATTATGTATACCTATCATAACACACTTCACATGTTTATTAATATTTTGTTTTCATATTACCTTCATTTCCATATGTAACCTTTCTCATTCCCCCACTCAGAGAATTAATGACTATATCAAAGAACAAAAAAGAAAGAGGAAAAAAAGCAGTGTGCCACAACTACCTACATACACATTAAGGAGTCTGGCAGGATATTCAGTGTTCCACACTCTGCAAAGAATAGCAGATGACACATTTTTTCTTCTTTTCTTCCTGGCCAAGTTTAACTATCATAATTATACAATACTGAATTTGGAGTTTTTGCTGTTCTTTTCATTTGCATTGCTGTCATTCATCATTGTATATATTTAATTACTGATTTTGCTTATATCACTTTGTATCAGTTCATATGTCTTCACGTGCTTCCATGTATTCTTCATATTTAAATCACTTACTGTAATCAAATATTTTTGAGTAAGTTTGTTTAACTGATTGAAGGCCAAGACTATACTATTGACTCCCTAACAACCTTGGGGAGATTCTGGACTTTTAGATCATGCATATCATTTGGGTTTACCTTAAAGTTCCCAATTATTGACAGTCTGTCCATTCTTCAGGATTTAATTCAAATGCCTTCTCTGGTCACATTCCAGAAGGGATCTCTTCCTTTTTGACCTCTTTAGTGATTAAATGGAACCATTCATACAACACTGTTCTCATTTATCCTCACATTTTAGATATTTAGAACAGTCCTCCCCCCTACTTGATTGTAAGCTCCTGGAGGACGGGGACTAGGGAAGTAGATATAGTACGATGGAAAAGCTGCTGGCTCTGTAATCAGGGGACTTGGATTCAACTTCCACCTTTAATCTTCACTACCTACGTTTCCAAGTGCAGTCATTTAAAATCCCTGGGCCTCAGTTTCCTCATTTGTAAAATGTGAGGGTTGGACTAGATGATTAAATGGTCTATGAGATTCCTTTCAACTCTAAATCTATGATTCTGTGTTTTGTACAATTTTAGATCTTGGTACAGTACCTTTTATAAAGTAGTCACTCAATAAGTCATTGAAATAATGGATGAATAAATGAACAAACACAATATAATTGTGTAGCCAGGTTAGCAATGCAGACTAATGTGTAGCACTCTTTGGCTGCATTAACAGACACAAATAAGAAGTTTCAGGAGCCAAGATGCTATTAACATTCTAAGAGATTGGGTGACTCAGTTGAGGTCACCTAAACTAAACAGTGACAGAGTTAAAAATAGAGGGCAATCCTCCACATATCCAGGCTCTTCTAACCTTCCTACAACTCAATTTCCTGTAAGTTTCCTCTCTAAAACTATACATCATCATTGCTTACCACAAAAAGGAGAGAGAGTTTTGCCTATAAGAACTAAAAATTTTTGAAATGTCATCATGTATTAACCTTACTGATTTTGAAATACATTTTTAGCATTGTCTTCAATATGTTCGTTGATCAGTTGTTCAGAACTCAGAGCCACTAGTATGGGGGATTGGAGGATAGGAGTAGGAAGTTAGAGAAAGGAACAGGGGAAAGAGAAAATGATGGGGACTCTCAGGTGATGATTTGGAAGGAAACTGGTTTGAGAGGGGGTCGTGGTAAAAGGTAAATTATTGGATGAAAACTCCATGAGGTTCAAATAAAGAGCTGTCGATAGGGGCTTTCTGTCACTGTAGAGTTTCAGGGCCCTTTCATGGACCTGGTCTGGATTACCAGTCACTCCCTTTATTGACTTCATGGGGCTCCAGGGACTGGTCCACCTGTTTCCCTTTTCCCTTTTCCCACCTGTTATTTTCAACCAAAGTTTCTCTCTTAGCTCACTGAAGAATAAGCAGCACAGATTTAAACGTGAAGGAAGCATATAGTTCTTTTGACTTATTTTTTTGAGTCTTAAATCAATAAAACAGAGGTTTCTTTTTTTTTAACTTAGATTTTGTATTCAAAGTTGACCATGAATATATCTATACAAGGGGCTTTAAGGAGCACAAAGAATTGAAGTAATATTCATTCATTCATCCAACAAACATTTATTAAGTGCCTACTATGGGTCAGGCACTGTGCTAAGTGCTAGGGATACACACACAAAAAAGGGGGTATAAGGGGGGGAAAGGTAGTCTCTACCCTCAAGAAGCTTGCAATCTAATGAGACAAATATGTGTGTGTGTGTATATATATATATACATATATATATATATATATATATACACACACACACACATATACATATATATATGCAAACAAATATATACAAAGCAAGCTATATGTAGAATAAATAGGAAATAATTAAGAGAGGGAAGACACTAGAATGAGAAGGGTTGGGGAAAGCTTTCTGCAGAAGGTGAGATTTTAGTTGGGACTTAAAGGAAGCCCAGGAAGTCAGTAGTTAGAGCTAAGGAGGGACAGCTGAAAAGATCACCTATCTAAATGCATCCTTCTCGCTTTGCAGATTATAAAACTGAGGCCCAAAGAGATCACCCAGTTAGCCAGGATTGTCAACATTTTGAAGGAAAAGGTACCATGCTTCTTGTACAGAGAAGTGACATTGGTCGGACATGTGCTTTAGGAATGTTTATTTGGCAGCTCTATAGAGATTGAATTGTAGAGAAGAAAAGATTTCTTCATCCCTCTCCAGGCAACACTCCTGACTCTCCAGACTTTTTCAGCCATGCCATAGAAATCTCTTCACCCTAGAAGCTCATTCTTCCCCTGCCTGGACTTCCAAATTCTAGCTAGTTACATCTTCACTTCTTTCCAGGCTGCACTCCTGACTCTTAAGACTTCCTCAACTTAGCCCCTTCCATCACCCTAGCAATATCCCTAGTGTTCCTTTCTGTTTCAGCTTCCTTTCATGTGTTGTCTTCACCTATCAGAATGTAACAGAGCTCACTTGAAGGCAGTGTCTTTATGGGAGATTGTCTTTATGCTTGTATTTGTATTCCCAGTGCTTAGCACAGTGCCTGGAATATAGTAAGTAATTATACACCAGAAATAAAGCAATTTTAGTTGTCTCCATGGTCTAGGACATCAAGAACTCAAACATGGGAAAAACTCCATGAACTAATGCCTAACTCTTGCTCACTAAGAAACCTAGCCTCCACTGTTGACTATGTTGACCACCCTTCCAGCAACAAGGCTGCATAAGCCAACCCACAGGCTTAGAAAAGAACTCAACTCACACCCCACCCCCTACCAACCCTTCTTCTCCCAGCACCATGGAAACTCAGACTCCAAACAGCAGAAATTTGCTCAGGCTACAGCAGTCGCATAGTAATGTTCTGT
This sequence comes from Pseudochirops cupreus, assembly GCA_028627135.1. NCBI lineage: Eukaryota > Metazoa > Chordata > Mammalia > Diprotodontia > Pseudocheiridae > Pseudochirops > Pseudochirops cupreus. Next base: position 6,665 of record JAQQSU010010954.1, on the reverse strand, counting down.
GCTACTAAAGAACTTAGTCAAAGTGGAGCATCAAAGGGATTAGGGTAGGATATACGTCCAGGCTTATAATATAGCTCAACTCTCCACCCCAATCCGCCTCTCCTCTTCCCAGCACAATGAAGATCCAAACTCCAAATGGCAGAAATTTGTCCAGGTTGCAATAACAGTGTGGCAGTGCTAGTGCTGTTGCTGCTGAGCCAGACGACTGAAGAATAGAGGGAACAGGGCAGATGATTTGGCAGGGGTGGAGGGAGAGGAGAGAAGGGTCTTAGGTGGCACTCCAATAAGCCTGAGGGAAAGAGACCAGCATCCATCTGGGGCTAGCTTTGTCTCTCAGACCTAGCTTGGTGAACCATGAATTGCCCAGTGTAGGAGAAGGCTGAGATGCTTTGAGATCTAGCCCGCAGGGTAACCACCACCAGAGGTGAGAGATTCAGAATATGAGGAATAGAGGAAAATAAAGGAGAAGAAGAGAAACTGAAATTATCAAAGATTTCAGGGGGAAGAAAACTCAAAGACCTTGAGCATAAGCAGAAGGAAATATAGCCATCAGATCTTATAAACAAATTCAAGCATCTATGCATGACTACTGCAAAACAAAGGAAAATGATCAAATACCTGATGAAACTGAGGACCCTCTGGATTATGAGGAATTCATGGAAATATATCATACTATTCTTGAATGGTTCAAAAGAAAAACAGGAAGTGTGAAAGCTGAATAATGGCCTAGTAGTAGAAATAACTGACAGAATAGGAAAACTTGAATCTTCTGTGTCAAGTCTCAACACAGAAATAAAAGAGAGAAGGCAAAAACCCTGAATGCTATAAGGCAAGAAATGATAGAATAAAATTTCCCAGAAACCTCTGAACATAGAAAATGAATGACTAATTGAAAGAATTCAAAAGTTACCTCCAGAAAAAGAAAAAAACCCTAAAGCTACAAACTCTAAGGCACATAATAGTTGAATCGAACAATCTCATTGAGAAACAATGAACCCTACAAGCAACGGGAGAAAGACATTCAAATACAAAGAAAAGGAAATTCAAATCACACACACAAAAAACTATTCTATACCCACCAGAAAACTCAAGAAGGAATGGAATAATATGTTCCAGACAATATGGAACTTGAGATACAGCCCAAGGTGACATACCCTTCAAATCTCAGCCTAATTATAAATGGAAAAAAGATGGCTGTTCAATAATAAAGACATTCAAAATAGTCTTCGAAAGAAAACCAGACCTAAAGAGATTATTTACCAAATACTCCAGACAACAGAAACACAAGAAGGGTAAAGAAATGTAGCAACCAAAGACAACAGCAAAATAATGACAGACTACTTTTTTTTTTCCATTTTTAAAAACATTTTTATTTAAAGTTTTGAGTTTCAAATTCTATCTCACCCTCCCTTCTTCCCCTCCCCCACTCTGTGAGATGATAAGCAATCATATGTAGGTTATACATGTGCAATTATGTGAAACATTTCCATATTAGTCATTTCATACAAGAAGACCTGAATAAAAGAAAAAAATTGAAAGAAAGAAAATGTAAAATAGGAAGCTTCAATCTATATTCAATCAGTATCAGTTCTTTCTCTGGAGATGGATAGTATGCTTCATCATTAGACCTTTGGTATTGTCTTGGATCATTGTATTGCTAAGAATAGTTGTCATCCACAATTCTTCATAGAACAATACTGCTCTTACTGTGTACAACATTCTCCTGTTCTGTTCACTTCACTTTGCATCAGTCCATGTAAGTCTTTCCAGATTTTTCTGAAATCATCTAGCTTATCATTTCTTATAACACAATAATATTCCATTACAATCATATACCACAGCTTGTTTAGCCATTCTCTGATTGGTGGGCATCCCTTTGATTCCCAATTCTTAGCCACCACAAAAAGAGCTGCTACAACTATCTTTGTATAAATAGGTCCTTTTCCCTTTTTTTTTGGACGTCTCTGGAATACAGACCTAGCAGGGGCATTACTGGTTCAAAGGGTATGCACAGTTTAATAGCCCTTTGGGCATAGTTTCAAATTGCTCTTCACACTGATTGGATCAATTTACAACTCCACCAACAATGCATTAGTATTACAGACTATTAAGAGATTTCACTCTAAATATACAAGATTGAGCAAGGGTGAGAGCAAAGTCAAATAGGTATGGAGAAATATGCCTGAAACAGAATGAACTGAACTTCACAATACCATACCTACAGGTGAATCAGTATTTGTTTGTTTCTTTGTTTTGTGGGACTAAATTACAAAATCATAGGGTACATTAAAATGGGGGAAGGAGGAAGAAAATAGAGGGGAATATGTGATGCTCCCTTAATCATCAAAGGCTAAAAACGAAGGGAAAAAAACCTATAGAATCTCAGGAAGAAGACAACTAAAGAAAAATGGACAAGGAGGTAAAGGGGGAATTGGAAAAGGGAGAAAGGGAGAAAACTTGTTTCAGGGGTAGGAAGAGTTACCATTGATGAATACTCCTCCAGGGGAAGACAGATATTCTATAAAGGAAAATGGGAACCTTACAAAGGATGTTCTCTACAGAGACTTGCTGCTTAGACAGATCACTCATGCTGCCTCAAGAGAAGGGGAATCAGAGTTCTTGGGGATAGCTAACAGCAAAAGGATGGGAGGGCAAAGACCCAGGGAAGAGATTTTGAGATAAATGAGGGAAAAAGATGACCAAGGAGAGGACAAAGGTCAATAATCAACAGCATGATCAGGGGCATAAGAAGAATCCTACCATGGAGCAATATTCTGTCTGTCACTTGCAGGAATTAGTATTTTTCTAATAGTGAAGTACAACAGAAACAAATGGGACTGGGGTAAGTTTTACAAGGCAGCTACATACATTATTTAGAAAGGAGTACACAAAATAGCTACCTCAAAATTTTAATTCCATGAGGAATATGGAGAATAAAAAATGACTAAATATAACAGATATGAGCTAAAGAATAAAAGTACAGATATGGAAGATAAATAATGCAAAGAGTAAGGGATATAAATTCTTTGTAGAAAAAGATGCAGATGAACTTTTAAAAACTAATTAACAAAATAAAGGGGAGGAGAAAAGGGGGATTAAATTTAACTATTTGATTAAAAAGGGAAAAAAGAGGGGAAGAATTAAATAGCCAGATAAGAGCAAGAAAGAAAAGGGAACTAATAAGCAAAACTTCAAAACTAGGGAAAGGAGTAACATACAGGCATTAGAGTGGAACTGGGAAAGGCTTAAGAGTAAGGAGAAGAGAGTTGAGGGGAATAGAGCTACAATAAAAAAGATTAATCTAAAATAACTAAGGAGACATAGTGCTGTGTTTACAGCATATGGGGACAAATCATGACTTGCAAAAAATTAGAGATAAAGGGAAGAAAATATAAACTTAACTCTTTTAATTTAAAATGTGAACAGGTTAAACAATCCAATAAAATGAAAAAGAGTGAAAAAATGGATAAGAAAACAAAATCCCCTAATCTGTTGCTTACAGGAAATATATTTTGAAAACAAAAACAACACACAGAATAAAAGTGAGGGCCTAGAAAAATTTAGTGTATACCAAGTTAATTTAAAAATCAGAACTTGCATTTTTGTTATCAGACAAAGCAAAATAATGTTCAAAACATAAAAAGGGATAAACAAAGAAACTACATCTTGAAGAAAGCTACCATAGGCTAAAAACCAATATAAATATTAAACATATACATATACTTTAGGGAACATTAACTGAGATAAAAAAAATACATAGTAACACAGTGATAGGAGTTTTCAGTCCCTCAGTTTTGGATAAGTCTAACAGAAAGATAAACAAAAGGGAAAATCTATAACTACACAAATTGCTTGAGAAAGTAGAACTAAAAGATTTATAGAATATTCTTAGGCTTAAAACGAATAAACGTGTGTGTGTGTGTCTTAGCACCAATGAACTTTTTTTTTAATTGACCATGCATTAAAGCACAGAGATATTGTAGGCAAATGTAAAAAATGGAATGGTAAATATATCCTTAGCAGACCATAACTCAATAAAAAAAGTCATTGGTTCAGGGACCAAAAACACTCAAATAGAGATTTAACAAGGAAATCAGTATATGAAAGAACAAATCTAAGAAATAATAATCATGTGGAAAAAAATTATAATGATGAAATATATCAAAATGTCCAGGACATAGCTAAAGCAGTTCTTAGGTGAAACATTATATCCCTCCAAACATATATTAACAAAATGGGGGGGGGGGGAAGGATTAATGAATTTAATATGCATTTAAAAAATTAGAAAGCCAACAAATAAACAAATCTAAAATAAACACAAAAGAGGAGACAATGAAAATTAATGGAGAAATAAACTGGAAACCAAAAAAACATAGAAATGGTAAATAAAACTAAAATAAAACTCTTTAGAATGATTAATAGAATCAGTAAACTTTTAGTCAATATAATTAAAAAGGAGAGGGCAGAAAATCAGATCAACAATATAGTAAATCAGCGAGGTAAAATTGCAACAAAACCAGAAGATATACAAAGAATAACTAGAGCATATTGTGCATAATTATAGGCTAACAAAACTAAGAACACAAAAGAAATAGAGAAATACCTTCAAAAATATAAAATACTCAAATTGACAGAAGATTAAGTAGAGATCTAAAATAATCCAATCTCAGAAAAAGAAATAGAACTAGCTTTAAAGGAAATTCCAGAGGAAAAAAAACTCCAAGTCCTGATAGAGTCACAAGAGAATTCTATCAAACTTTTTAGAACGATTAGTATCCATACTACACAAATTATTTTCAAAAAGTGAGAAAGAAAGAACCCTCCAGAATCTTTTTATATGACAAATATAGTACTAATATCTAAACCAGGGAAGGATAAAACACAGGAAAAGCTATAAACTAATATCATTAATGAATTTTGATTCAAAAATTTTACATAAAATCATGTCAGACTATAGTAATTTATCCAAGAAATCATTCATTATGATGCAGTTGGATTTATACCAAGGATCATTCAATCAACATAATTAATCATTTTAAAAAACAAAAACATCTGAAACTCCATGATTATATCAATAGATGCAAAAAAAGCCACTGACAAAATACAATACTCATTTATGCTTAAAAAAAACTTTAAAAAGCCATAGAGGAATCTCTTTTAAAATTATCATGAATCCATCTAAAACAAAAAAACAAACATTATACGCAATAGGGATACACTAGAATCTTTTCCAATAAATAGAGCAGGAATGCAAGGATGCCCATAATTATTTGATAAAGCCCTGGAAATGCTAGCAGTAGCCACAAAATAGGAGAAAGAAATTGAAGGCATAAAGATAACTAAAAAGGAAATAAAACTATCCCTGTTCACTAATAATATGATAGCATGCTTGGAAAATTATGAAGAAGCAGCAAAGATATTAATTGAAACAACAGCTTCAGCAAAATTGCAGACTACAAAATAAACCTTCAGAAATCAACAGTATTTCTACATAATAACAAAATCTAAAGGGCAATAATAGAAAGAGAAAATCCACTCCAAATAACTACACAATCTGGAGATCAATCTACCAAAGCATATGAAAGACTTGCATAGATTCAACTAGAAAGTACCCCTTAAAGAAATAAGAAATAACTTGAAGAACTGGAAGAATTTCATTGCTCATGGCTAGGCTGTGTCAATTTTATAAAAATAACAATATCATACAAAGTTAATGTATAATTTTAATGTGACACCAATCAAATTATCAAAGAGATAGTTTATAGATCTTGATAAAATAATAACAAAACTTATTTGGAAAAAAAAAGATCTAGAATATCAAGGTAAATGATAAAAAGAGGTAGAGATGAAGGGAGAACAGTACTTCTAGACCTCAAACAATATTATAAAGCAATAGCCATCAAAACCAGCTAAAAAATAGAGGCAGATAATGGAGTAGTCTAGAGAAGGAAGAAACAAAAACAATGGAATTCAAGAACCTAGTCTTCAATAAAGCAGAAAATATATATTACTTAGGAAAGAACTCATTTGATTTTTTTGAAAAACTATTGGATGGGGCAGCTAGGTGACTGTAATGGTAATGGAATTTAAAGATCCCCTTGTATTGGCTTGGTTTTGGAGTTAAGTGTCAAAACCCAGAGCTTGTGAATCCCACTTGTAGGATGCACTTGTTGACATGAAGAGAGAGGGCTGAACTGGGAGGAGCTGGTGTGGTGGATTTAGAGACAGGCACAAGCAGAGGAGACCAGAAGAACTTTTGGGAAGCAGTATCTTGGAGGCAGAGAGAGAGAGGAGAATTGCCGGGGGCCAGAGCTGCTGAGAGAGACTGCTGAGGGCCAGTTGGAGCTGCCCAGGACTTTTGAGAGCTACCACCCAGAGCTGCCAAGAACTGAGGAGGCATGACTGTGGTGCTGGTATTTTTTCTATCTGTTTTGATGTTGTTTTGCCAGATTCGTCTGCTGATGAAGGACAGTGCTGTTGTTGCAGAGATCCTGGAACCTTGCTGTTGGTTCAGAAACCCTGAAGAAGGATTTTCTTATTGTATGTTTACAGAAATCCTGGAAGAGGGTCTTGCTGATGTTTTCAGGGTCCTAAGACTGTTCTGCAGGCAGAGATGAGGACATGGGCAATGTATCTTGTGGCTTTGTTAAGCTTTGTCTCCCCAG
>JAQQSU010010953.1:0-12298 GCA_028627135.1 Pseudochirops cupreus | reverse complement strand
ATATATATATATATATATATATATATATATATACACACACACACACACACATATAGCCTTCTCCTGGCTTGGAGAATGTCACAGCCCTCTAGACCCACTGCCGAATCACAAAGCTACAAGGCATGGGCATTCCTGGAAAACAAGCCTGGTGCCACAGGCTCCACGTGACCACATTCAGCCTATTAGAGAACAGAGTAGGCTTTCAAATATCGAAAGATCCTCAGACTCACGTAGCCACTTTAGCAAAGGGCCTAGGGGCAGGGAAGATCTTCAGATTCCCATAGCAGGGAGCAGATGGATAAAATTCTAGCCCCTCTCCTCTTTGAGGAGAGGAGAATGATCAATCTCTCCCCTTCCTGGCAAAAATTAAAGTCTCCCTTGGAGAAGAGTTGGGAGGGGAGTAGGGAGAAGAGACTAGAGATATCTATTCTGCCTCTCTTTCAGCAATACAGTGACACCCCAATGCTACATGTGGTGGACAGCATTTATTACATAACATTGTTATCTTTTTAGTTATTTTGTTAAACATTTCCCAAGCATATTTAATCTCATTCAGGTTCCTCTTGGGAACTTTGTGGGGCAATTGTAGCCTGTGGGTCATGAGTTTGGCACTTCTAAACTATGCTTCTCAAATGTGTGGTTGCATTATATTATTTGTATGTATTTACAAATAAATAATTTTGTAAACCTTACAACATCATATAAATGTGAGGTATTATTTTTGTATATAGTGGTAACCACACTGACATACCCAGGATGTCTGCTAGCTCAGGTTCTTACATCTCCTTTACTAAGAAAGATTCAAGGAGTCAACAGTCTTTTTTAATTACATTCATTAGTTCAGGGGAAAAATCAGCACCCTGAACTTCAGAGAAAATCCAAATAAAGAAAATAGAGAAAATATAAGCAGAGAAATAAAGACCAACAGACAGAACTTCTAATGGTCTGAGAAATTAGCACAGATCATCAGACAGATACAGCTGTCAGACTAAGGCAATATATACATGGTTACCAGAGAGAGAAGCATCAACATCTGGGTTTTTCAAAGCCAGGGAATCCTTAAAGGCTACTCAGAATATCATCTAACCAAATCACAAGAACACTTTTCTAATGAGTGAGCCCCAAAGCAAAATGCTGGCCTCAAAATGCTGGCCTCAGAGTCAGAGGGTGTCACAACTCTCAGGACTCAGTATCTAATTAGAAATTAGCAAAAGGTATGAAAACCTTCCTAAAAACAAACCTCCCCTAAGCAAATTTCCCTTAATGGGCACTACATGAGGCCTATTAATGGACTGGCAAAATCTTAAATCCCATTAACATTACACTGTATCACAATATTTCAACATCCTTTAATAATATAGAAGGAACTCACTCTATCCCTTAGTAGACAGATCTTTGTGAATTTCTTTGGCCAAATTTATGACAATGAACTTCTCCAAAATTAACTAGGCTAATGTTTGGAGACATACATAATATTGTAACTAAACCATCCTTGAAAATGTTCCGGCTTGCCACCATTCTGCCTTAGCTTTTACTACTGTGGTGTAATACTATATGATTGCAGGTTCATTTCTATACTAAAATGAGACATCAGAGTTGGACTTCATTGTGAAAACTTAGAGAAAATATGATCACTAAGATGTAGCATAGGTTCACTAAGAAAAACACAATCCCCAAATAATCCCATTTTGTTTTGGGGAAAATTTATTATAGTACAGAAAGAAGATACTATAGACATATGTGAGTTCCATAGATCATTGTAGTATTCCACCTCTTTATGGATTCCAGTGAAACATGAGTCTCACAATATCCTTGTGCTTAAGTTGGAACAATGTGAACTGAGTGATAATGGGAGGTTTTTGGAAAATTGTACCAAATGTTTTACAAGTATCATCTCTTTAGATCCACGGTTCTCAATCTGTGGGTTATGTTTAATTTGTAACAATGAAAATATATCCTGCATATCAGATGTTTACATTATGATTCATAACAGTAGCAAAATTACAGTTATGAAGTAGCAATGAAAATAATTTTATGGTTGGGGGGGTCACCACAACATGAAGAACTGTATTAAAGGATCGTGGCATTAGGAAGGTTGAGAACCACTGCCTTAGATCCTTGCAGTTATGCTGGGAGGTAGGCGCTTTAATTACCTCGATAAAGTTGAGGAAGTGTTCAATGCTGGATTTTAACTCAGATATTCCACATTCCAGGAAGAATGCTCTTTCCCCTGTATCACCTTCTTTGTAGGTTGAATCGCCATGTCCAGAGAGTTAGAAAATCAGCATTCCCCTAGAGATGAAGCTCTAGTAATATAGTACTGTCTTTTGTTTATGTTTTTGTCAGTGATATGGAGGAAGGCATAGAAGTAATTATCAAGTTTTCAGGGGCCATAAAACTAGAGGAGATGTCTTATAAAAATGTGAAAGATAACAAAATTTCAGATATGTCAACATTCTAGAAAAATGAATCACATAATTTTACAGAAATTAAAATACAGTGTTTGGGACTTGTTATTTTTTGTCTTTAATCAATTCTGTATAAGATAAAAGAGCCTTCTGAACAAAAAGATCCTCAAGCTTTTAATTATTGAAAGGTCAGTGCCACAGGTGTCTTAGATCCAGTTCCTACTGGTTAAATTTTCATTGTGAAAATTTACACCTTAGAAATCAGCAAAGGCTGATTAATTTAGATTAATTTATTACTCTGTTGATTGTCTTAACTTAAGAAAGTTTAGGAAAAATATTAATTATGTAATTTGAACTTAAAAGAGCGTCATAATATGAGAAAACTGGTTGTTAAGCATTTACCAGTAAATCTTTACATTTAAATCAATGAGGCTACTAATAAAATTATTAGAATTATAACATCAGGAACATAAACAATAATAATTCCATTGTCTCCTATGGAAATCAGACCATTTCAAGTCTGGCAAACACATTTCAACTGACACATTATCAAACTAGAGCTTATGTGAGAGGGAGCCAAGAAGGTAAAGGTTGTGAAAACTATAATATTGGGAATACGACTTGTTTTAAAGAGGAGACCTAGAACATACGATAGACATCTTTAAATATTTGAAACGTTTACACGTGAAAGAGGACTACTCTTATTCTTGATTTCTCCGGATGTCAGAAATTGGGCCAGAGGATGAAAGTCACAGAGAGCAGTATTTCTAAGCTTCCTAACAATCGTATCTTTCTATAAAAGGAATAGACTGTCTTGAGAAGTTAAATACTTTGTTCCCAGAAGCAAATACTCCCAAAGTAACCTCTTGGGGAGCTGAGGCTTGTGTATGTGTGTTTTTAAGTTCTTTTGAGATAAGAGATGGCAAAAACCAGAGGTGACTCAGTTTTAAAGCTGTTTAAGTACATTTGATAGCTCCCTCTTCTCTCAGTCTATGTCTATTTGTGTTGTGAACAGCAAAATTTTTAGTTTTCTCAGATTTTTTTCTCTGATTTTTCCTTAGGTTATTTGTGACAGAAATAGTCATGAATAAATGCAACAGTTAGATGTCTCTGTGCTTTGATTAGTGGGCCTCTACAAAAGGCTCTCCTTCCCCAAAGCATACCATTTACTGTGCCTAAAATAATACCACAAGTTTTCATAGTGCTTAGTACTGTGGGTAAATACATTGAAAGCATCTCTTAAAATGCTAACTTTACCTCTGAGCTATTATCGGCCATCCATACCTTAGCTGGAAGGTATTTATCAGAAAACAAAATGTCCTAAGGGAATTAACTGAAAGAATAGTGTCAGAAAAGCTAAAACCAAGAACAAACTACAATTACATACACACACACACACACACACGCACACACACACACACACACACACACACACACACACACACACTCCTAAAGGAAACATGCAAGGCTATTAAGCTATATTTGAAACAACAGAAAGGAGTAGAAAGATGCAGGGTGACTACTTTGGAGATGATATAATTTTAATGGGAATAAAAGGTAGTCAGAAGTTCTCAAATACTATTTGAATTCCATCTTCTTGAATAAGGAACATGCTCTCCAAACATGGTCTACTGTACTCTTTGATTATGAGAGAAGGAAATAAAGCCCATGGTAAACCTGGAGGAAATAAAAGAACATAGAGCTATTTCAAAAAGGTTCAAGTTTCTATGTCTAAGTTATTTGCCACATCTCTGAAAGAACTTTGAAATGTGATTTCGTAAAAACAGACCACAATTTTCAAGTAATAAGGAAAATAGGGGAGGTCCCAGAGTAGTGGAGTCAAGTAAATATTGTCCTGATTTTCAAAAAAGTACATTCCGTAGGTTCCAGAATAGTAGAGGGGACAACAATCTCAGTAAAAATAATAAAATTATTTGTGATCATTTCAAAAATATTTGTGACTCAGTAGGAGTCAATATGGGTTCAGTAAGGATAAGTCATTTACATATATAGATAATATATATATACATATATGCACATGTGTATAGAGGTGTGTATGTGCATGTATGTATGTTGTATGTATATGCATGCATATATGTGTGTGTTATGTATACATATATGTGTATTATAGTCATGGATACATGTGTATACATGTGCATGTATGTATATATACACACGTGTGTGCACATATATATGAAGTATGTGTATATGTGTATGTGTGTATGCGTATATATGTATATTAAAGTGGCATGCATGTAAATATCTATTTGTTTCTGGAAGGCTCTTGTCAGTCTTGTTTTACTACTTGTGGTAATAATAGGGAACTTTTCAATGAGTGATACTTGAGTCAGTGATTAGTTGATCAGACAAACCCAGGGAATTGTTTAGTTTCCACCTAATGGGATGGCTCTAGGGAAGTGTCACAGGTTCCTCTCCTTGCACCTGTATCATTCAATAGTTTAGTCATTTGATTGGATGAAAATTTAGAAACAAGAAACATATCACATTCATAGATGATACCATGCTAGAAAGGATTGCTTTTGGAGAGTACTAAGAGTCAGGAAACCTTGCGTCTAACCTTGTCTCTGACACTCATTTGACATTTGACATTGGGCAATTCACTTAATTTGTACCAGCTTTATTTATATCAACTATAAAAGTTATCTCCAAGGTAATTTCTATTTCTAAAATTTTGTCTTTTGAAAATACAATAAAAATTAAAATAATCTCAGTAATTTGAAACCCTGGATTAAAGCCAACAGAATTAAATTTATGTAGTCAGTTACTGTCCTTCATAATCACATAGGACCTCTATGACAACACTATGTTTGGGTTAGTGTACAGTGTATCCTTCTGTGCCTGATCAGACCAATAGGAGTTTGAAAGACTCTAACACAGGTTAGGGCACAAATAGTATATATAAATGTTTGTATTGGAGATGACTCTAATTTTTCACATCTCACATTTCTCTTGAGCTACTATGATTCTGCTTTGCTTATAGAGGACAGTACCTTTTTTGATGTGGGCATGCCGTACTAGGTGGTCCTTTGCCAGTGTCTCTCTCCTGTCTCACAATCAATTTGAAAATTCTTCAAGGAGGCTTGAAAGTGTCCTTGCAATATTTCTGACTTCTATGTGAGCTCTTACCTTGTGTGATATAAAATAACCTCATAGGCAAAAGTATGTTCAGCATTTGAGCAACTTGGCCAGCCTATTGGATTATGTTCCTTACAGTAGGGTTTGAATGCTTTGCAGTTCAGCTTGAGAAGGGACTGCAGTATCCTCAAACTTATATAAGTATAAATATAAAATCCTATGTCTCAGTTGCAAAAAATTAATTTTGTACAAACATGATGAAACAGCCCTAGCAATACTTATGGTGAAGGAGATTTAGGAATTTTGGCTGCCTAAAGAAATAATGTATTAATAATTTTCATGGAGCCCACCTTTTTCAACCCCACTCCCACCACCTGCCACCCACAAGTACATAAATACCAACACCTTTAGGAGAGGCAATCCCGTCTTGCCAGATCACTAGCCCGAGTTGATCACTATGGGGATAGAACCTCCCCAAATGCCATTGATCTGTGACTCAGAGGCAGGCCATCCTTCTTAGGTGAAGCAGTTAGGAATTATAAAGGAGAGACTTGAGTCAGCATATGCCCAGCAAGTCAAACCATCATCATTGCTTTGTCCCCATCTCCACTTGGACCCTGATGGAGACAGCCTGGAACCCTGAACCCAAGAGCCTTGAGAACATCAACATTCATGAAACCTCCTTCCAGTCCTATCACTACAAACATCATTAAAGGGAGAAAACATCATGGAGGAGGGGCCCACCTTGCTCATCACCACCAGCAATTGTTGACCAACTGCCACCAATACAAAAGTTGGCATATAAACTTCCACGACTTCACCCTAGACCAGCAATCCAATTGATAGTCTAGCCCTCCCAATCATCACAGGTGGAAGCAGCTCTTGAGGAGAAGGGACCATACAGTTTCACCAACTGCCCCATATAGAGCTGGCAAACCAGCCTAGCTGAAGCAGCAAGTGTATCCTCAGGTAGAAACCGGAGGTAATATGTACCAAGCAGGATAAACCACCACCATCACTGTCTCCCCAAGACCTTGATGGAGAAAGTCCAGGACCCCCAAACTCAAGAGCATTGAGAATAATAATGCATTGTCCACAATTATCATGCTGCATAGTAATTTCTGTACAGATACAACCTGACAAATGTTCCTGTAGATACTACAGCCACAGCTACTGACAATGCAGACAAGAAGGATCTTGAAATCAAAATCCTTAGCATTGCCAAGTGGTTCAATATCATGAACTTACATGATTTTATTGATGAAAATGGCATTAAAGAAGAGGCATTAGCAGCTGTGTTTCCCTTATGTTCTGAGAAACACAGGACCTTTCATTTGAATTGCAGCTGAAAACTTCCCTACTATGTTTTATCTGATACATTTGGGTGTGATTTGTTTGAGTGCTAGGACTCTTTGTTTTCTGTTTGTAGTATTACTACCACTTAGTACAGTGCTATACACATAGTAATGCTTCATTCACTCATTCCTGAAATATATTTAGTATCTAGAACTCAAGACACTTATTAGCTGTGTGGCCTTGGCCAAGTCATTTAACCTCATATGCCTCATTTGCCTCATCTGTAAAATAAGCTGGAGAAACAAATTGCATATTACTCCAGTATCTCCACCAAAGAGTTGGAGATAACTGAGCAACAGCAACAAGAAATGTACAAGAGTAGTCCTACTATATTCTGTATTGGTCAAATCCTACATATAGTATTTTCTTTATCACTTGGTATCATCTTTTAAGGACATAAATAAAATGAGTGATTGTTTAAGGCAGCATAACCAAGATGAAGAGATGCTCTGGAATTCATGGAATCCGTGAATAGGAGGAAAATTGCCACAGTGGCAGTTATCAGGAGTGGTAGCTTACTGACGCTCTGAAAGTCCAGGTTATCCCACAGACTATCAAGTTGAGTGCCCATTTGGCACCTCCTAAATCTGATAGCTTTTTCACAGTACTCATCCTTCTTGACCACTTTGCAGTTACTGTTACGATCTACCTTTTCATCCATTATACTGACTCCTGCCACAGCTTTTGTGCAGGGATGTTTTCTGGGCTCCTTCCTATTTGTCTGACTGCTCTTTCTTAACCTCCTTTGCCATCCCATCCCCCACAATGTCAGCTAATCATGTGTTCCCCAGGGCTCTGTTCTCTGCTTTACTTGGAGTTAGAAAAAATAAAAACACAAACAAAAAGCCCCTTTAAAAGGAATATTGAGTATTAATAAAGCAACTCTGTTTAATTTTAACTAACAAAGCATAGATATCAAATCCATCGATTATGAAATAATGTGAATAGGCTATCACATGTAGCTGAGAGTTTGCTTAATTTGCTATGATTTTGCTAATTTGACTTGACAAAGAAAATGGTTCAGAATAAATTCTAACCATATTTTCCCCTTGCTTTACTGTATGTTGTTAACACTCTCAAAATCACATTAGAACATTAGAAAATCACATTAGAACATAGACTTAAGGCTGGAAAGGAATTCAGAAGTCATCTTGTCCAACACTCCTATTTCATAACTGAGAAAACTGAGGCCTCAGAGACTTACCTGTTGTGTGACCTTGAGCAAGTCTTGTAGCCTCTGCTGGTCTCAATTTACTTATCTATAAAATAAGAATAATAATGCATCTACCTCACACCATTTTTTTGAGGATCAAATGAACTAATATATTTAAATCACTTTGCAAACACAAAACCACTTGTAAATGTTAACTATTATATAATATTTCAAGGGTATAGTACTTCTCTTTAATTTTTTTTTTGGCTTTTTAGAAGGGGGAAGGCAGGGCAATTGAGGTTAAATGACTTGTCCAAGGTCACACAGCTAGTAAGTGTTAAGTGTCTGAGGTTAGGTCAAGTGTTTGAAGTCAGGTCCTCTTGGCTTCAGGGCCAGTGCTCTATTCACTGTGCCACCTAGCCGCCCCATATACTTCTCTTATTTTAATCAAAGGAATATCACTAACTGGGATTGAATTAGACAATGAAATGTAACAAATAAAGCTGTTCTACTGACAGAAGCATCATTGATCAGAATATGCCTAATGTGTGTGAATGTGTATGTGTGCTTGTGTGTGAGTATGTATTCTATATACCCATTGGAGTCTCTATTATAATGCACTAAATCACTAAAAACCCTGAAGGGTGGAAAAATATAGGAATTTAATGCAGAGTGTGATGCTTAAGATAACATTTTCATTTTGTCGTGCTAATATATCATCTCCTGTAATTGATGGCACCACCATAACCCCCAGTCCCCAGGCTCTGAGATTTCTGAGCTATCTTTGTCTAACTCTCCTTCACCTCTTCTGTCTGATCCATTGCCAACACCTTTGATTTTTTAAACATCCATATGGTGCTTACTATGTGCCAAGCAGTGTGCTAAATGCTTTACAATTACTGTGACATTTTATCTTCACAATGACACCAGATGGTTCCTTCTCTATTAATAATGATAATAATAATAACAGTAATAATGATAGCCAGAATTTCTATAAGGTTTTGAGTTTTGCAAAGCACTTTGCATATTGTCATCATTTTTATCCTCAAAACACCCCTGTTGGTTAGGTGCTATCATTATCCCATTTTTACAGGTAAGGAAACTAAGTCACAGAGAAGTTAAGAGTCTTACCTAGAGGTTCACAAATAGTAATAATAAATGTCTGGTGCATAATTCAAACTCAGGTCTTCCCAACTCCAAGTTTTACCTTCAGGGCAGCTAGGTGACACAGTGAATAGAATCCTTGGACTCAGGAGGATCTGAATTAAAATCTGGCCTCAGATGCTTAGCACTTACTAGCTGTGTGACCTTGGGCAAGTCACCCCCAATTGCCCTGCCTTCCCCTCTCCAAGAAGACCAAAAAATAACTCTCACCTTCTACTTGTTGTATGCCACATACTGCCTCTCTGCTCAGTTCTTTCCTCTCCACTCAGAAAGGTACTCAGGTTGCTCAGCCGATAAAGCACTGGGCCTGGAGTCCTTAAGACCTGGGTTCTAATATCGCCACAGATACTTATTAGTTGTGTGACCTTGAACAAGTCAGTTCATCTCTTTTTGTCTCAGTTCCCATATCTTCAAAATGGAGAAACATGCCCAGTGCACAGATCTACCCCTGTCCTTCCTCCTCCCATTTGAGAACCCTCTGTAGCCTTTTTGTTCCTGTAGAATGAATTACACTCTTTGACTTAAAACCCTTAGGAACCTTACTAGGATCCACCTTTCTAATCTTACTTTACTGTATTCTACTTTTCTGTGTTTTGTATTCAGCCATAATAGGCTGCCAATAATTGCCTCTCTGTCAAACTCAGAAAATAAATGACCAAAGAGTCACAGAAGTTTTACACCAACTGTTACACTCTGACAAATAACATAAATTAAACCAAAAAGCTAACAATCATAAGCAAAAAGTGTTCTTTATTCTTTTGAAGGAGGGAAACTACATATGCATGCCAGAGTCTCCTCTAGGACTGACCAAACCCAAACTAGTGAGACTAAACCTTGGTACATATAGTCTTGCCTAGACAAAGGGCCAGGCGCTGAGATGTACCCATTACAATGAGGGGCTCACAGCAACAATGAGATGTTTGCCTTGTGGAAAAAGTCTACATTTCAGGGTTTCATGGCTGGTACATGATTCCTACAACACACTTGTCTGAGCTTAGCTATCATTTGGGGCTGGCTTGAGTCAATTTTGTGATTAGGTGCAGCAGAGTTCATCCAGAGGGTAAGCACAAAGGATTGTTGTTATATCAAACTCAGGGCACAGCTTGCTTGATCCAGGGCATTAGTTCTAGAAAATAGAGTGTCTCCTGATAGCAAAAAGAGAAGAGTAAAAAAAAAAAAGGGGTGGTCTTGGCATGGAGATCCTGACACCCTACTCTGGTCGTTCATGCTGACCACATCACACTCAAGCAATATACTCTTTTCCACCTCTCCCTACCTGTATAATTTTTATTTCTGTGCAAATTCTTCCACAATCTTACCACTCTAACATGGCAGTGACTCATATTTCCCAGCTCCCTTCCATGTCCTTACCAATTTCTTGGTTTGATCCTATGTTTGTATATGCATTCCTCATCCCTTATTGGAATATGGATTCCTTGACAAAAGAATTCCTAGCACCATGGTAATATATTTATGAAATATGTTTGTTTTTTTACTTCTTGACTTAGTTGTACTTTGTAGTACACAAATTTAGTGTATTTTAACACTAAGTAACAAAATGGAATGGATATCTTTACTTGAACAACTCCACCTTAACCTTTTATATACCACATGATAAAAAACGGGCTCAGTATCTCCTGTATTTAACTAGCCCATTCTCATCTTTTTCTTACACATAACTCAGTGAAACAATTTTCTTGCTAGGAAACCAAGACTGATATTATGGAGTTATGATTAATATATGTCATATAGTTCACTATACTCCTTATTTTCCCTTCCTACTTTCACTGTATGACTAAACACTTAGCAACCTGTAACCAAAATATTTTAAGAATCTCTTGGTTAGCATTCCTGATTTTAGTTCCCTCTTTCCCTCTCTTCATTCCTACTTAAAATCAGACTCTCATAGTCACTGAGTCTTTTGAATTCTGATGTAGGGACTAATAGATGAGTCCTAAGAAGATATTATCAGAAACCTAGATATGACTGATTTTGCGACCTCAGAACACATCTCTTCGTTCTATAATATATTTTATGCCTAAGACCTTAAATAACTTTTGGTTCACTCCAATGTGGTTTTTTAATTTTATCTAAATCTTTATTACCCAATTTGGGGTTTTCTTGGCACTGATGCCGGACGACTTTGTAATTTCCTTCTCTGACTCTTTTTTTTTTTTTTTACAAATGAGATAACTGAGGCAGATTTAAGTGACTTGCCCAGGGTCACACATCTAGTGTCTGAGGTTGTATCTGAACTCAGGTTTTCCTGACTCTGGGTCCAGCATTCTATCCATTGTGCTACCTACTATCACTGCAGTACGTAAGACTTTTCACAGGGACATATGCAGTATCTAGGAATTCTCCCTACAAAGAAGAACAGTATACCTGCCTGCAGGAGTCAGATGACTACATGAAAAAAGATAGGAGGCCAGACTGAAACCAACAAGACTTGTTAGCCTGCTAAAGAATGCTGCTCTCCCTCAGTGCAGATTCATCTGCCTGAGATACAGATTTGTTTTTTATCACCTGTCAGGCCCACTTAGAATACACAGATAATCAATAGCATTCAGTAACAACTTAGGATGGATAAAACCTTTTACCAGAGAGGGAGGGGTAGAGAAAGGTGGAATAATACAAAGGAGAAAAGGGGAGTATTTGGGATGAAACTATGAGGAGTTAGCATACGAAAATATTTTCTGTCCAAATACAGGAGACAAATACTTCTGTGAAAGAAATTCATGTAGACAAAACTGCACAATCTCATTCAGAATAGAAGTAGTTGTTACTGGATGGAATGTCTCCTTTACCATATCCTTGCAGACTTTGTTTTATGTAACCTCTCTTTCAGTAGCAAGCAGCTGGTGAACTTTATCCTGTTAGGCTATAAGGTGCCTGGTGGGTTAGTCCTTCAAGATTTTGCAGAATGCTTGTGGTTTCAATTTTCCCCCAAAGCAGCAAAGGAAAACATTACAGATACCTAGTGTTATGGGAATCTGAAGATCTTCCCTGCCCCTAGGCCCTCTGCTAAAGTGGCTACGTGACTCTGAGGACCCTTGGATATTTGAAAGTATACTCTGTTCCCTAATAGGCTGAATGTGGTCACGTGGAGCCTGTGGCGCCA
>JAQQSU010010952.1:0-12298 GCA_028627135.1 Pseudochirops cupreus | reverse complement strand
AAGTGAATGTGGAACTGAATCTTGTAAATTAAAAGTAAATAAACAAGTCATTTAAAAGGAAAAAAAAAAAAGAAAAAGTTTCTAAAAGTCTTTCCTGAGTGCATGATAGAGTATCAAAGAGAAGAATAAAACTTTCTTTTTTTTTTCAGCAGCAAAAATCTAGTGGAGGTCAGGTGACTAAATTTATAGTGAATACAATCAGCATGATTTTACGACTTATTCATAAGTGATCTATAGACAGTCAGTAGGAATATAAAAAAATAAATAATTGGATCTCATAGGATTATTGGTTTTGAGAGACATAAATGACAAAAGGAAAATAGAGGCAATACATTCATTGCTGGAATATATTATATAATCGCACTATAGTGTCTAAACGTTAAAAGTAGGGAGGTCAGAGTACTGATAACATACTGTAGAAAACAAACAAAACATTACAGGAAGTCTAGAAAAACCGGAGATTGCTATGGGTGCTAAAAATAAGTTTAATAAGAGTAAGGCGGGGGGTGGGGTGACGAGTCAAGATAGCAGTATAGAGGCAGGAAAACTCTGCAACTCCCCCCATAACCATTTCAAAAATCTATAAAATATGACTCTACACAAATTTTATAGCTCCAGAACCTACAAAATTACAGAAAAACACATCTCCCGCTAAAGGTAGCCCTGCAGACAGATGGAGAAGGCTCATCACAGAGTGCTGGGAGCCAAAACCAGCCAGACCTGAAACCATAGCTTAGCCCCAAGGTGGTCAGGGAGTGTGGCTAGAGCTTTCAGGAGAGCAGAACACTGGCAGCTGTGGCAGTTTCCAGAATTATCAACCCATAAGAAACAAGGCCAAAGTGAAGGGTCAGGGGAACACAGCCAAATTTGGGGGAAAGGAGCAGGTCTGGTCAAAAGCCCCCAAGGCAAGAAAGAAACAGACGCAGTAGCCCTGCAGCCACCTCCATGTGGCTGCTTCAGAGCTCCTGGCTTGCAGATTGAAAGGGCTCCAAGCCATCATTCAGAGTCTAAGTGCTCTTGCCTTAACCTACCTGTATCGGGATTGTGGTCTTGGCTCGTGGTCCTGAGGTGTGTGACCAGTGAGCCAAAGCTGGTGGGAACTGCAGAGATGGCAGCCTCCTAATAGCTCTGGCAGCTGGAAAAACCCCAGTGATTTGGGACAAAGCTCTCCCCTCTGGAAGCAGAGTTCCACAGAGCTAAAAAGTCAAGTAATTGACTGGCAACATGAGCAGGCAAAGGAAGCAAAGTTAAACACAGCAACCCAACTTTAGATTCCTTTTTTTGGGACAAAAAGAATCAAAACATGGAACAGGAGGAAGACAAGACACTCAGAACTCCCACACCAAAAGCTTCCAAGAAAAATGTAAATTGGTTAGAAGCCATAGAGGAGCATAAGAAGGATTTTGAAAACCAAATAAGAGAAGTGGAGGTAAAATTTGGAAGAGAAATGAGAATGATGCAAGAAAATCATGAAAAGAGAGTCAACAACCCAACTAAAAAAATAACACCTTAAAAATTAGAGTAACTCAAATGGCAAAAGAGGCCCAAAAAGTTGATAAGGAGAAGAATGCTTTAAAAAGTCGAATTTGCCAGATGGAAAAAGAATCTCAAAAGCTCACTGAAGAGAATAATTCCTTTAGAACTGGTGTGGAGCAAATGGAAGCAAATGACTTTATGAGAAATGAAGATACTATTAACCAGATCCAAACAAATGAAAAAATAGAAGGCAATGTGAAATATCTCCTTGAGAAAAAACCACTGACCTGGAAAATAGATCCAGGAGAGACAATTTAAAATTTATTGGACTATGTGAAAGCCGTGATGTGAAAAAGAACCTAGAAATCATCCTTCAAGAAATTCTCAAGGAAAATTTTCCTGATATTTTAGAATAAGAAGGTGAAATAGAACTTGAAAGAATTCACTGATTACCTCTTTAAAAAATCCCAAAAAGAAAAAAATCCTGGGAATGTTATAACCAGGTTGTGGAGCTCCCAGATCAAGGATAAAATATTACAAGCTGAGGTGGGAGAGGAATCAAATGACAGGAGACAGGGAAAGACATCCTCGTGTGTAGAAGAGGCAAGGGATAACTACTGTAATGGAGGAGAAGAATGGGAAGGCAAAAGGGAATGGGTCAACCTTACTCTCACTGAATTTGGCTTAGGGAAGGAATGACATACACTCTAAAATCATTATCTTGCCATATAGGAGAGTAGGGGCAATGGGGATGAGAGAGGGGCTGATGGCATGGAGGGAAGGATTAGGGGGAGGGTTGTTAGATGCACACACTTCTGTAAAGGGACAGGGACAAAATAGAGAACAGAAGAAGTGAGGGGAGGGATAGGAAGGAGGGAAATATAGTCAGTCTTTCACAATATGTCCATTGTGTAAATGTTATGCATAACTACACACGTACAGCCTGTATTGAATTGCTTGTCTTTCCAGTGAGTGCAGGTGAAGAGAGAGGAAGAGAAAGAATCTAGAATTTAAAGTTCTATAATCAAATGTTAATATATATATATATACATATGTATATATATATATATATACATATATATATATATATATATATATAATTATTATTAATTACATGCAGCTGGGAATTAAGATATACAACCACTGGGGTAGGGACATCCATCCTGCCCTACTGGAAAGTCAGAGGGGGAGGGGGGAGGACAGAGGAAGGAACAGATTGGGTGAGGGCATATACAGTGGCATTGTTGTTTTGGGATGGTGCGTAGGGGAAAGATGGGGAGAAAATTTTTTAACTCAAAATTCTCATGGAAATGAATGATATAAACTAAAAATACACAAAAGTTAATTTTTAAAAAAAGGAGTAAGGCAGAGGGGTAAAGCCAAGATGACAGAGAAAAGAAAGGAAGTTGATTCATCTCTCTCCAGTATCCCTTGTAAACAACGTTAAATAAAGCCTCTAAAGCAGTGGTTCTTAACCTGTGGGTCGCGACCCCTTTTGAGGTCGAGCGACCCTTTCACTGGGGTCACAGGGGTCACCTAATACCATCAGAAAACACATATTTCTGATGGTCTTAGGAACCGAGACACTGTGTCTCTATCTGTCTCCAGGTGAGTCTGCCCACATGCAGATATGCCCACATATGAGTATTAAAGGGTCACGGCATCAGGAAGGTTGAGAACCACTACTCTAAACAGATTTTGGAGTAATAGAACATAGAAAAACATAGAGTAAAACAATTTTTGAACTTAAGATAACTTAAGGGGCAGCTAGGTGGCACAGTGAATAGAGCACCAGCTCTAGAGTCAGGAAGACCCAAGTTCAAAACCTGCCTGAGACACTTGGCACACTTACTAGCTGTGTGACCTTGGACTAGTCACTTAACCCCAATTTCCTTGCCTTCCTCCCTCAAAAAAAAAAGATAACTTAAAAGGACTCTGGAAAGATCTGTCTCAGTTGAATAAAAGGGGAGGACCGCCCAGCCCAGACAGTGTCTGGGAAGGCCAGTGGACCTTCGATACAGTTGTAACAGCAAGCAAAGTAGTACTTTGTTGTTTGTTCCTGCTATTCAAGTGCTTTTGAGCCTCACCTTTGATTGTGCGAAGTCTTTGTTGGCAACAGTTTACATTGTGTTGCCCTTAATAAGCCTAAGGGAGTTTGGAGACCTTCCCTGCCCTTAATAGGCATAATGTCATCACATGGAGCCCACTGTGGAAGGAGATTGCCAAAAAAATGGACCAGGGAGGGCAGAACAGGAAGGAGCAGAGCAGAGAAAAGCTCAAACACAAACTGGAACCAAGCAAAACTTAGAGGGAGAATGTTTGTGATGTTGGCACTCTGTCTGTTTTGTCTATGTTGATGTTACTTTGTCAGAATGAAGCATTCTGTCTGTTGAAAGAGGACTTTACTGCTGATACAGAAACCCTTAAAAAAGACTTTATTGCTGCTACAGAAGCCCTGAAAGAGAACTTTTGTTTACAAAAATCCAGAAAGAGGGCTTTACTGCTGTTTGCAGAAGTACTGGGACTTTACTGTTGATTTGAATTTGATTTCTCAGACAGAAGCTTTGTCTCTTGGTTTGTGTTGCTTTGTCAGGCAGAAAGTGAATTGAGATGAGAGTTCTGGCAATGTGTGTAAGTATCATTGTCAATCTGTTAAGCTTAAAATACATAAATATTGTTGTAGCTCTCTTCAGCTTTGTCTTCTTAGAAACAGAAACTTTGAAGAGCAATCCTTGTAAGCTGAGCTATAGAACCGAAGCAGGGAGCTACCTGTGTGTGAATCCAGGCAAGAGTTGGGTGAATTCAGGCAAGAGTTGGGAGCAGCCAGCAAGCCAGCCCATGGGAGAGGAGCCATGGGACTTTGGAAGTCAGCCTTAAGTTAAAAAGAAAGAGGACCTTACTTAGGTACTCAGTGCTGACTGATGATATTGTAATTTACTGTGACCTAGGTTTGGATAATGATTGTACATTCTGTTATCCCTTAAGGATTATTGGCCTAAGGATGATTGGAAGCCAGGCTGGAGTTAAGATGAAAGAAGACATGACTTGGATACTCCATATTGATTGAGAAGACTGTGACTTACTGAATGATACATTTTGTTTAAGACTATGTGGTGACTTTAGTAATAAATTGTTATGTTATATTGTTGTGAATGTTCTGCTTTAGTTTCTTGAATGTTTTGCTTTAGTTTATTTATGAATAAATAGAGAATTTACTATACTATGTGATTATATCCTTGAAGTTATTCACAGCAGCAGTCCTCAGAAGAGTTCCTTGTGATTGGCTTTACACAGGTATGCCTAGGTCTGGCCACCACTGTGTAGTGAGAAAATCACCAGCCCCTGAGGCCCCATAGAACAAAGCCAGTGATTGCACCATTGGGGCCCAGCACAAGAATCCCCCTGTGTCCCAGGAGTAGAGGTCAACTTTAAAAACCGTGAAATAAGGCAAAAATGAGCAAGAAACAAAAGAGAACTTTGACCATAGAAAGTTACCATGGTGATAGGGAAAATAAAAAAAAAAACCAAACAAACTCAGAAGTGGACAACAATGTCTTCTTCATATATACATATGAATTACATACTACTACATGCATACAAAAGGTCAAAGGGAATATAAATTAGTCTCAAGCCCCAAAAGTCTTCTTAGGACAACCCAAAAAAAGATTTCAAAAATAAAATAAGATGTTGAAGAAAATTGTAAAAATAAATTAGAAGTATGGAAAAAAGAGTCAATAGTTTGGTAAAGAAGGACAAAAATTGACTGAAGAAAAAAATTACTTAAAAAATACAATTGGTGGATGGTGGAGTAGAAGCAGGAAAACTCTGTGAGTGCCCCCTATAACCACCTCAAATACCTCTAAAATATGATTCTAAACAAATTTTAGAGCTCCAGAACCCACAAAGTGACAGAGAAATAAATCTCCCACTGAAGGCAGCCCAGCAGGCAGACAGGAAGGGTCCACCACAGCATGGTGGGAGCTGAGCCTATCCCCCTGTGAGCCTGTGGTTTTAGCTCCAGGGAATCGCTGACTAGCAGCAGCTAGTGTGGACCTTGGGAGAGCAGATCATCAGCAGCTGTGATGTTTTCTGGAATTATCAACCCATAAATGTCAAAAACAAGTAAAAGGTCAGTGAAGAACTCTGTTGGAATGGGGGGAAGGGATAGAGTAGGGTTAGGCCTCTGTCCCTAGAGCAAGAAGTGGCCCTGTGACTGTGCAGACACCTTCATATGGCTGCTTCTGAGCTCCTGGCCTGCAGAACATGGGGGGGGGGAGGGGCAAGCAACCATTCAGAGGGTAATCTCTCTTACCTTAACCTGCCAGGATCTGGGTTTCAGTCCTGGGTGGTGGTCCTGAGGTGCATGACTAGTGAGCCACAGTATGTGGGGGCACCAAGGAGGGTTCCCAATTAATAGCTCCAGCAGCTGTGAAAATCATAGTGGGCTGGGACAAAGCTCTCCTCTCTGGAAGCAGTGTTCTAATGTGGTAAAGAGTTCAAAATGCAAGTAATTGAGTGGCAAGATGATCAAGTAAAGCAAGCACAGCACTCAAACCTTAGATTCCTATTTTGAGGATAAAAAGGATCAAAGCATGAAACAGGAGGAAGACAACACAGTCAGAACTCCTGCATCAAAAGCTTCTAAGAAAAGTATGAACTGGTTACACATCATGGAGGAGCTCAGAAAGGATTTTGAAAATCAACTAAGAGAAGTGGAGGAAAAATTGGGAAGAAAAATGAGAATGATGCAACAAAATCATGAAAAGCAGGTCAACAACCTGACTGAAGAAAATAACAACTTAAAAAAATAGACTAATTCAAATGGCAAAAGAGGCCCAAAAAGCCAATGAGGAGAAGAATGCCTTAAAAATCTGAATTTGTCAGATGGAAAAAAAATTTCAAAAGCTCACTGAAGAGAATAATTCCTTCAGAATTACAGTGGAGCAAATGGAAGCTAATGACTTGATGAGAAATCAAGATATTATTAAACAGATCAAAACAAATGAAAAAAATAGAAGGCAATGTGAAATATCTCATTGGAAAAACTACTGACCTAGAAAATAAACCCAGGAGAGACAATTTAAAAATTGTTGGACTACCTGAAAGCCATGATGCAAAAAAGAAACTAGAAATCATCCTTCAAGAAATTCTCAAGGAACATTGCCCTGATGTTTTAGAACTAGAGGGCAAAATAGAAATTGAAGGAATTCATCAAATACCTCTTTAAAAAAGATCCCAAAAAGAAAACTCCTAGAAATATTATAGTCAGGTTCTGGAGTTCCCAGATCAAGGAGAAAATATTATAAGCAGCCAAGAAGAAACAATTTGCATATTGTGGGAATACAATCAGGATAACAAAATATCTAGCAGCTTCTACATTAAGGGATTGAAGGGCTTGGAATATGATATTCCGGAGATCATAGGAACTAGGACTAAAACCAAGAATCACCTATCCAGAAAAACTGAGCATAATGTTTCAGGGGAATATATGGTCATTCAATGAAATATAGGTTTTTTAAGCTTTCCTGATGAACAAAGCAGAGTTGAATAGAAAATTTGATATTCAAATACAAGAAGCAAGAGAAGCATGAGAAGGTAAACAGGGGAAAAAAATCATAAGGAGCTTAAAAAAGATCAACTATTTACATTCCTACATGGAAAAATGATCATTTTAACTTATGAACCTTTTCTCAGTATGAGGATAGTGTAAGGGAATATAAATATATAAATATGTGTGTGTGTTTGTATGTCTGTATATATACATACATATATATATATGTCTACATAGGAGGGTATATATGTGTATGAATACATATGTGAGTGTGTGTGTATATGTGTACAGGCATGCATAGACAGAGGACACAGGATCAATTGAATAGGAAGAGATGATATTTAAAAAATAAAATTAAGAGGGGAGAGATGAATACAATGAGAGCAGATAGGGAGAGACAAAACAGGCTAAATTATCTCATATAAAAAAGGCAAGAGAAAACCATTACAATGGAGGGGAAGAACAGGAAGGCATAAGGGAATGGGTCAAGCCTGCCCTCATTGAATTTGGCTTAAGGAGGGAATAACATACACACTAAATTGGGTATCTTACCCTACAGGAAAGTAGGGGGAAGGGGATAAGAGAGAGCATGATAGAAGGGAGGGCAGATTGGGGGGGAGGGTAGTTAGAAGCGCACACTTTTGAAAAGGGACAAGGTCAAAGTAGAAAATAGAACAAGTGGGGTGTGGCATAGGATGGAGGGAAATATAGTCAGTCTTTCTCAATATATCCACTATGGAAATGTTTTGCATAACTACACGTGCACAACCTATATTGAATTGCTTATCTCTCCAGTAGGGGGTGGGTGACAAGGGAAGAGGGGAAAGAATATGGAATTCAAAGTTTTGAAATCAAATGATTTTTTAAATATATATTATTACTTTTATTTTTAAATGCAACTGGGAAATAAGATATACAGGCACTGGGGTATGGAGATTCATCTTGCCCTACTGGAATGTTTGATGGGGGATGGTGGAGTATTCAAGGGAGAGCAGATTGAGGGAGGGGGTATTCAGTGTGATCACTGTTTTGTGATAGTGGGTAGGGGAAAGATGGGGAGAAAATTTGTAACTCAAAATCTTGTGGAAATGAATGCTGTAAACTAAAATAACCATAAGATTTAATTAAAAATGCCAAGTAAAAGAAAAAAAAATACAATTGGCTAAATGGAAAAAAAAATCCACTGAAGAAAAAAATTCCTTACAAAGCAGATTTACCCAAATGGAAAAGGGGTATAAAAACTGACTAAAGACAATGATTCCTTGAAAATTAGTATTGTGAGGGGCAGCTAAGTATTGCAGTGAATTGAGCACTGGCCCTTGAATCAGGAAGACCTGAGTTCAAATCTAGGCTCAGACACTTAGCACTTACCAGCCATGTCATCTTGGGCAAGTCACTTAACCCCAATTGCCCTGCCTTTTCCCCTCCAAAAAACAAACAAACAAAAAATTAGAATTTGGGGAAGTGAAAGCTTCTGACTATGAGATATTAAAAAGCCATCAAAACAAAATCAAAAGAATGAAAAAATAGAAGAAAATTTAAAATACATCATTGGAAAAACAACTGATCTGGAAAAAAAGATCCAGGAGAGACAATTTTAGGATTACCTGAAAGCCATGAGCACAAAAAGAAATAAATTCAAGAAATTATCAAAGCAAACTACCC
The DNA here is from genome assembly GCA_028627135.1 of Pseudochirops cupreus. NCBI lineage: Eukaryota > Metazoa > Chordata > Mammalia > Diprotodontia > Pseudocheiridae > Pseudochirops > Pseudochirops cupreus. Next base: position 3,606 of record JAQQSU010010952.1, on the reverse strand, counting down.
TGATATTCTAGAACCAGAGGGTAAAATAGTTGTTGAACGAATTTACTGATCACCTCCTCAAAGTGATCCCAAAATGAAAACTCCAAGGAATATTGGATTTAAACTCAAGAATTATGAAATCAAGGAGAAAATACTGCAAGCACATAGAAAGACAATATTTAGATATCAGGGAGCCACAGTCAGGGTTACAAAGAATTTAGGAATGTCTATATTAAAAGATTGGATGGCTTTGAATATGATATTCTGGAAGGCAAAGGATCTTGGATTATAACAAAGAATCAACTACCCAGCAAAACTGAGCATTGTCTTTCAGAGTAAAAGATGGATATTCAGTGAAATAGGACACTTTCAGACATTCCTGATGAAAAGACCAGAGCTTAATAGAAAATTTGATCTTCAAATCAAAGTCTCAAGAGAAGTATAAAAGGTAAACAGGAAAGAGGTAAAAAAAAAAAAACCCACACATGTTATTCAGTAAGATTAAACTGTTTACACACCTACATGGGGAGATGATACTTGTAACTCTTGAGGACTATACATTTATAAGGACAGCTTGAAGGGGTATACATAGACAAAAGGTGTGTATGTAAGTTGTCTTTGATGTGATGGTATAAAAAATAAGGGGTGCCTGTATTTGATTGCTTGTCCTTCCGGAGGGGGTAGGTGATGAGGGAGGAAGAGAAAGAATCTAGAATCTAAAGTTCTATAATCAAATGTTAAAAATATCTATATCTATATCTATATCTATACCTCTCTCTATATATACATATATATGCAATTATTATTATTATTATTATTATTATTGTTATTATTATTATTGTTATTATTAACTACATCCAACTGGAACTTGAGATACACAGGCACTGTGGTTGGGAGATCTCTCCTGCTCTACCGAAAAGTCAGAGGGGTGAGGGGGGAAGACATAGGAGAGAATACATTGGGAGAGGGGGGATACACTGGGATGGCTGTTTGGGGGCAGTGGGTAGGGGAAAGATGGGGAGAAAATATGTAACTCAAAATCTCATGGAAATGAATGATGCAAACTAAAATAAAATTTAAATAAATAAATAAATAAATAATAAAAAATAAGGGATGAAGAACAGATTGTATTGGGAGAAGAGGAAAGGGGATGCAAAATAGGATAAATTACATCATATTAAGAGGCACAAAAGTCTTATTACAGTGGAGGCAAAGAAGTACTGAAGGTGAGCATTGTTAGAACCTTGCTCTTGCTGGATTTATCTCAAACTGGGAAGAACATTATACATTCAGTCAGGCATAGAAATTTCTCATACCCTAGTGCCCTAGGAGGAGAAAAGAAAAGGGAAGAGTTGGATAGAAGTGGGAGCAGAAGTAGTAGTGGAAAGGGGAAAGAAAAGGTTGAGAACTGATGGAAAGGAGAGTGTATAGAGGGAGTCGGTGTTCTGAAGCAAAACACTGGTGAGGAGAGGCAGGGAGAGAGAGAAAAGTATAAATTGGGGAAATTACAATGGAGGGAAATATAGAGTTAGTAATCAAAACTGTGAATGTGAATGGAACAAACTCTCCCATAAAATAGAAACAGATAACAAAGTGGATCGAAATCTATAATCCTATGAGTGGTTCTTTACAAGAAACACATTTGAAGCAGAGAGATACAACCAGAGCAAAGGCAAAAAAATAGAATATATTATACTTAAACTGAAGTTAAAAAAGAAAAAAAGCAAGCAAAACAGTCCTGATCTCAGACATAGCAAAAACAAAAATAAACCTAATTCACCAAGATAAGAAGGAAACTACATCTTGCTAAAAGGTACCATAAATGATGAAGTCATATCAATACTCATATTTGTACCAAGTGATGCAGTATCCACACTCTTACAGGAGAAGTTACATGAGGTATAGGAAGAAATAGATAGCATAACTATGATGGTGGAGGGCTTCAACCTCTCCCACCTCTAAACTAGATAAATCTAACTATAAAATAAACAAGAAAGAAGTTAAGGAGATAAATGGAATTTTAGAAAAAGTGAGATATGGTAGGTGTCTGGAAAATAATGACGGTGATAGAAAGAAATATACATTTTTCTCAGTGGTATGTGCCACTCCCCAAAATTGACCATGGTAGATCATTAAAAAACTCACAATCTAATGAAGAAAGGTATAAATACTAAACACATCTTTTTCAGATTATGACACTAAAAATTACCTATGATAAAGGACCATTGAAGAATACACTGAAATTAATTGGAAACTAAATAATCTAATTCTAAAGAATGAGTGGGTAAAACAATAAATCCTAGAAACAATCAATGACCTAATATGAAACAAAAGGGAAATGATAAATGTTGAAGATGTTGCAAAATGCTGTACACATCCAGAAAAAGAACTATGGAGTATGAATGTGGATCAAAGTATACTATTTTCCCTTTTTTTTGTTTTTGTTTTCTTTCTTATGTTTTTTTTTCCCTTTTGTTCTGATTCTTCTTTCACAACGTGCCTGATGTGGAAATATGTTTAATAGGATTGTACATGTAGAGCCTATATATGACTAAGGCAGAGAGGAAATAAAAAAAAAAACAAATGGAAGGATAAGACATCATGATTAGAAGGAAGAATTTGGATCTTTAAAATCTACTTATAGCTACCCTTATAAGTGGCTAAGTCATGTGAAGATATATTTCATGGTAGCTAAATGTATTGATGAACTAGGAGTCACAGTCTTTGAATACACTTCAATGTTTATATTGGTGTCCTTAAATATGAGGGCAAAGGTTGAGGTGGGGAGGAAGACTAAGATAGTATACTTTATAAAGAAAGAAAAAAAATTTGATTTTGATAAATGACTATGAAAATAAATTCAACAGAGTGGTAATGTAGGGGAAAGTATACTACATTTAGAATTAGGACATTTAGACTCAAATCCCTGTTCAGTCTTTTTTTAGTCATGTCCAGCTATTTGTGACCTCATTAGAGATTTTCTTGGCAATGACACTGGAGTTGTTTGCCATTTCCTTCTCCAGTTTATTTCACAGATGAAAATCTGGGGCAAACAGGGTTAAATGATTTGCCTAGGGTTGTTCAGCTGAGTCTGAGTCTGAGTCTGAGGTCAGATTTGAACTCATGGTTTTGTGCTTTATCCAATTGCCCCAAATCCCTACTCTACCATTTATTTCCTGTGTTGTGAAGGAATAAATAGAAAGTAATATCAGAATGGAAAGAAAAAGACCATTGGGGAATCAGGAAAATCTTTGTATAAAAGATTTTACCTATGATAAGTTTGAATTGTATTAAGAATTTTCAAAGGAAGAAAGGTAAAGAGGGAGTGCATACTGTGTATGAGGGACAAACTGTGAAAAGCCACAAAGGTGTGATATAGAGTGTCATGTACAGTAGGTCAATTGGACTGGAACATTAAATATATGAAGCTAACAAGAAATAAAGTAAACTAGAGCCAAATTATATAGGGCTTTAAATTGAGATCAATGGGGCGGAGCCAAGATGGCGGCGTAGAAGCAGCAACACATCGCAGCTCTCACATAGCCACCCCAAAATACCCATAAAATAGGACTCTAAACCAATCCTGGAACTCCAAAAGGCACACAAAGATACTTCCCACTAAAGTCA
>JAQQSU010010951.1:0-12298 GCA_028627135.1 Pseudochirops cupreus | reverse complement strand
TATAATTATTTGTAACATATGTGTTTCATGTGTGTTCATTTATTTATGATTTAGAATGTTTCAATAGATACCCTTTGTTCTTACGTGACAATCATTTCCACATAGGGTACTTCCTCCCTATCCCCTTTATGAAGAACTCTCCTTTGCAACAAAGACAAAAACCTAAACCAAACCAAGCAACAACACAACCACATCTGAGAGGATTCCCACATTCTTTATCCAAAGCACCCTCTTTCCCCTTATCTGAATGAAAGAGTTAATGAAAGGAAGGGAGGGAGGGACCTGTTAAGTTTATTTTCTTGGTTATGATTGCTTATCATAATTACTCCACATTTTGTTTCTTTCTAGGGTTCTTTGCATTTAGATGACTGTATTGCTTTCCTGGCTGAATTTACTTCCTGTGGCATCAGTTCATAGAATCTTTCCATGTTTCTTGAGTTCCTCAAATTTGCCATTCTTACAACACAGCAAGCCTATTATATTCATATACCACCATTTCTTCCCCAGCCATTCCCACAACGAATAGCACTTACTTTGTTTCCAGTTATTTGCTATCACAAAAAAAATCTTCTATGATTATTTTGTCATATTTCTCCATGCACTTTGAGCAGGAGTGAGGTAGCTGAGAGCGAGTTATCACACAGTGTTTGCCTAGAGGAAAAAACAACAACTGTCTAGGAGGTGTTGACAGCAGCAACCCACTGCAGGAATTCACAGTTTGCCCAAACCTTCTGCAAAGCAGCATCTATATGTCAAGTGTACAATAGCAAAGTCAGATACACTTATGGGTAGCACATAATGCCTTTGGCACAAAGATGTAGAATGGGCTCTGTTTACTTTTTAGTGAGTCTGCTTCTCAAGGGTAAAATTGTTCTCCAAACTCAGCTTAGTATAAGGGGCAACTTCAGAATTAGACTCTTGCCCTTTATGATCCTGTCTTTCAAAGTTGAAAGAAAAGGTATTTTTCCACATGAATAGGTATAGACCTGGACTGTAATATTCTCCCTGGGATCAGACCTGTGAAGATAGAATTGATTACATCCTTCTGAAGTGGCAGAGATGGAAGTGGACAAAGTGGCATTAAGAGGTCAGACCCATAGAGCAGGGAGTGGTTTATTCCTACTCCTAGGAGACAATAGGTGAATTAACAAGGCATCTGTAGGCAGGACATAGGCTTTCAAACAGTTGCAGAATACTGTGGAAACCTAATATGTGCCTGAGTTTGTTGCGGCCCACTATGGCAGATGCTTCTGTGTCAGAGGGGATCTGCCTTTGCCTTTCATTTCTGCCAGATTGAGGCAAACTCTGGGCAATGTTCCCAGTGTGCATGCTGGTGCTGCTTTGATAGTTTGCTGCACTGTTTGGGAATTGCTTTTGCAGCCATTTAATTTTGATGAAGGGTAATATTCTAATTGGCATATTAATCATTTGCAGATCCGTAGACATCAATTAACTTCAGAACATGTACAGGGTACAGTTCAGGGGTAACCTGCCTTGTACTCCTTTGGTCTCTCCCATGTCCAACCTCCTCCCTGATTTCTACCTGTTGCAATGTTGTATCTCTTTTTAAAAATGTAAAGAGATACTTATTGAAGAAAAACAACTTTGAGGGATTCAAGAACTCTGATCAATGAAATGACAACCACAATGCCAGAAGACTGAAGATGAAACATGATCCCCAGCTCCTGCCAGAGAGGTGATAGATTTAAAATTCAGAAAGAGACATACATTTTAGGCCATGTCCAATGTGGCAATTTGTTTGAATAGACATATTTATTATGAGGGCATATAATTTATTTATAAATAAATGAGGAGGAAAGAGAATGATAGTGACTGATAATAAATGTAAAAAAAAAATCCCCCATAGTTTTAAACGGATATGTTTTGAAAAGATATAGCAAGAAATAATGTAGGAAACCTTCTCACCTCCCCTTGAACCATAGATACATTCTGCCTTCTATCATTTGTCTTTGTATTGGATCCACCAAGTTCACTTTGAAAAGCGGCCAAACTGATGGACTTATTCTGTCACTTACAGAAAATGGTTTCTACAATTCCTGGGTCAATTTATGGATGGGCTGGATTCTACAGGTTGCTCCTTACTGGACTTTGCTGTCAGTGAACTCTGATATGTGCTCAAGTTCTTAGAACTCTGGTGACTTGATTTTCTGACCTTTCAAAACTTACAAGGTCATAGCCATCTCTAGCTACCTCTCTGTTGGGGTGTAGCTTAAAGCTATTTCCTCTGCAAAGCTTTCCTTGACCACCCCAGTTAAACAGATCTCTCCTTCACTCCTCTGAAATACTATCTCACATCTCACTTCTATTCGCATGGTACTCATTTCATGTGGTCCTATATCTGTGTCTTTTGTGGTATAGCGGAAAGAGTGCTGGCTTTGGAATCAGGAGGACCTAGGGCAAATTACTTCACATCTCTGATCTTCAGTTCCCACCTCTACAAAATGAAGCTGGGGTTATTTCTACAGTCTTCCTCACTGAATGATCAATGTAGAGTTGGAAGGGATTTCAGAATTTATCTAATCTAAGTTCTTGATTTTACAGAGGAAGAATCTCATCATTCTGCATACTATAAAACACTACCAAGATGTAAGCTACAATTACTCACCCTGCTCAAACATTCAGGGGGGGGCAGGGGTAGAGGAAGGGCAGAAACTTTGATTTCCTTTCTGTGTGCCTTGATCCGCCATAGTTCTCAGCATAGACTTTGTAAATAGTAAGAGTTTAATAAATATTTTTTGCATAATGGAGTTACGGCTTTACCATCATGATTCAATGTCATTTGAGGAATCATTCGAAATTTAACAAATTGATTCCAGTTGCATATGACTGAGGAGAAACTCTTGAGAATGAATTCTAGGGACTAGTTTTTATGCCCTCATGGGCCAAATACAAAAATGGGGGTTAAGCATGAACCTTTAAAACATTCTCCTTACTGGAAGGCATTTGCCTAACTTGGAATCATTGATCTTCTCTTTGAGATCTTTTTAGTGGTCATTACGTTGTTTTATTGATCCTGCTGCCTTAAAAAGGCTGATCCTGCTACTCTATCTATCTATTGAGTCATCTGTCTCCTCTTTGTTATTGTCAAACTTTTGCATATATCCCCTTCCTCATCTTCCATTCAATGTCTTTTAGAGATGGCCAGTGAGCTTTTTCTTCATCACCAAACCTAATGGTCTTTTCCCCCTAGTCTTTATCTTTAAAAACAAACAAACAAACAGCATCTTTAGCATTTACCAATATTGACTAGTTTCTCCTTCAAGGTAGTCTCTCTTGCCTTGGCTTCCAAGACACCACACACTCCTCATTTTTCTTAGCATCCATCTATCTCTGTTTCTTTTTGCTGAATTTTCCTGACTCCTTAGAGTGTGCCTTCCTCCAAGGTCTCCTGTTTTCTTGGTAACTCCATTGAATGCCATAGCTTCAGTGAACACTTCTATTTTTCAAATCTGAATCTGTTGCATTATTTTCCTTCCCATGCTCCAGCCCTTCATGACTCCAACTGTCTTTAGGACATAGATGTTCACAGATGTTCAGGACATAGATGGTCAGTAGATGTTCTATTGGTATCTCAAGCTGCCCTGATTTTATTATCTTCTTCACTTCTCATTGCAATTAATTACTAAATTTGGGTTCTCATTGCTACCACCTTAGTATAGACCCTAATTATCTCCCTCTTCTGAAGTACTGCAATACTTTCCCAATAGGTCATTTAAAATCCATTCTCTCTGTTCCAATCTATCTTTTGCATCAATGTCAGGCTCATCTTACTTATTTATAGATATATTCATCTTACTCCTCTCCTCAGAACCCTTAAGGTTTTCTGAATTGTTTCATCATCATCATCTTGAACTCTGAAATTTCCTTCTTTGGTCATGATAATGATTTCCTATTCTTCCACCTGTCTGCTTCATTCCTCCTAAACATATTTTACATTTTAATATTGTCACCTCACTACATCTAGTCACTTCACTATTGGCCTCCATCTAATCTCACTTTTATTATCAAACTTTTAGAAAAAGTCATCTATATCCACCATCTCTCCATCTCCACCTTCCTTTCATTTCTCAACCTCTTTAAATGTGCCTGCTAACCCCCAACAACTTTACTTACATATATCTTTCAAAAGCTACAAGTAATCTCTTAAGTGCTAAATTAAATTGTCATTGCTAATCTCATATCTTCCTTGACCTCTTTCCAGTTCAGGATGCTGCTGACCACTTCCTCATCCAAGATGATCTCTGCTCTCGTCTTCCATTGTACTGTTATGTCTGGGTTTACATCTTTCCTTTCTATAAGGTTCTCTTTTTCACAAGTTATTTATTTATTTTTAGTTTTCAACACTCATTTCCACAACATTTTGAGGTTCAAGTTTTCTCCCTATCTCTGCCTTACCCCCCACCCCAAGATGGAATGCATTCTGATTATCCCTTCCCCCAGTTCTCCCTCTCTTGGATCCCCTTCCCCCTTACTTTCTTGTAGGGCAAGGTAGATTTATAAGGTGTTCTTTAGTCACTTTTCCCCCCTATTACATAGAGACCCCATCATCTCCTAGTGGTCTAGGTTCTTAATCTCAGTTATATTCAACACTTTCCTCTCCCTAACATCTGATAATATTGATATTGTTTCATTAAATTATGATTAAATTCAAACTCTTCTACAATGTACACTCCCTAGAAACATTTATTATTTTTAATTAAAATTCATTGATCTTTTGTTTTCACATCAACTTTATTTTTTTAAGTTCTGAGCTTAACAAAACAAATAAAATAAGCATTATTATTAAAAAATGTAGAACTGAAAAGTGTTTTGCACAAGAAGCTATTTATATCTATGAAATGCTTGCTCTACTGTTTAAGCATATACTGAGTTCAACATGTTATTTTTTTAAGCTGTCCTGCTTGTCTGTTTCCCACTGACCTTCCTTCTGTTCCCTTCTCTGCTTTTTTAAAAAATAATTCTCCAATGACTCTCTTTTTCTTCTTCATTTGGTAACCCTGTTGCTATTATCCTCTACCCACCAATTCTTTCCTTTCCCCTTGTATCAGCAAGCATCCTAGCATACCCAGGGTGGCTGCCGGCACAGGTTCTTAGATCAGCTTTTCTAAAGGAAAGCAACTCAAAATGGGTTAACAATCTCACTTTACTCAATCAAACATATGTCATTTACCTAGTACAGGGGAAAAAGTCAGCACCCTGAACTTCAGAGAATGCAAACAGAATACAAACACAAGTTAATAAGCAGAAGTTACAAGCAGAGAAAGAAACAGATCAGCAGACGGGCTTCCAACCATCTGACCATTACATCCATACCTTATTTAGTTACCAGAGGGGGAAGCATCAACATCTAGGGGGCTCAACAGCTTCCCAGAGTCTCATCTGGCCAAATCACACAACTCTTCTCAAAGTGAGCCCCAAAGCAAAACCTCACATCAGGGAGTATATATAGCCTTCTCCTGGCTCAGAGAATGTTACAGCCCTCTTGACCTACTGCCCAATCACAAAGTAATAAGGCATGGGCATTCCTGAAGAACAACCCTCCCACCACAGGCTCCATGTGACCACATTCAAGCTATTAGGGGACAGAGTATACTTTCAAATCTGGGAAGGTTCTCAGAGTCACTTTAAGCCGCTTAAGCAAAGGGCCTAGGGACAGGGAAGATCTTCAGATTCTCGTAACACCCCTTAAAAAAAAAGAAGAAAACCCTTCACATTACTTACATAGTCAAGCAAAATATTGGCTATGTCCAAAAATGTATATCTTTTTCTGTACCTTGAGTTCAAATTCATTCTGTGGGAAGATGGGTAGCATGTTTTATCATTGGTCCTCTAAAATCATGATTGGTCCTTGCATTGAACAAGCTTTTAAAATCAAACAAAACTACAGGCTTTTTTGTTTGTTTTCTAACAGCGTTGTTCTATAAATTGTTCTCTGCATTCTGTCCATTTCATTGTGCATCAACTCATGAAAGTCTCAGATTTTTTTTGAAACTGTTCCCTTCATTATTTATCATGATACAATAATATTCCATTACATTTATATATCATAATGTGTTAAGATATTCTCCAAATTATGGATACTCACTTAGTTTTCTGGTCTTTCCTACTAAAGAAATTACCCTATTTTTGATCTCTCTCTTTTTTTTATTTTGATCTCTTTATGGTAGAAGATTAATGGCGACCCTTCTGGGTCATACATAGTTAAGTGACTTTGGATCATAATTCCAAATTGCTTTCCAGAATGACTGGAATGTGGTACAACAGTATTGATAGCTCCACACAAAATTCAGCAGATTGGTTTTCCATACCCCTCTAATAGATGTCATTTTTCTTTTTCTTTATTTTTTCATTTTTGTCGATTATGAAGCAGAATCTCAGAGTTGTTTGTAGCATGCATTTTTCTATTTCTATTTTCTTTTCATTAGCAGAAGTTTTTGTTCATATATTTGTTAATAGCTTGGACTTCTTGTTTTGAGGTCTGCCTCCTCATATCCACTGACCCTTTATCTATTGGGGAATTCTTCTTGTTCTTACATTTATGAATCAGTTCTATATATGTGTATGCAAAATAAATATATTTGATATCAGACCTTTATCAGAGAAAATGGCTACAAAGATTTTCCCAGTTAACTTTGTTTCTCTTCTAATTTTAACTGCATTGGTTTTGTTTGGACAAAACCTTTAAATTTTATGAAATCAAAATTGTTCACCTTATCTTTTGTGATCTTTATCCCTTGCTTGGTCATGAATTTTTTCTCTATCCATTACTGTGAAAGTAATTTTCTTTGCTCCTCCAATTTATTTTTGATGGGGCCTTTGTACAATTAAGTCATGACGCCATTTGAATATCTTTGCATATCTTATCTTGGTATGATATCTTAGTATATAATGTGAGTTTTGGATCTATACTCAATTTTTGCCAAATTACCTTAAAATTTTCCCAGAACCTTTTATTGAGTAGTGTGAGTCCTTGCCCCATAGTTGGAGAAAGAGTTAATTTACTGAACACTGTGTTAATATCTTTATTTGCTTCTGTATGTACCTAATTTTGTTTCACTGATCATCTTTTCCAGTTTTTAGTGAGTACCAACCACTTGTTGATTACTCACTGCTAGGTGTCTTTCCTTAACACTTTTGTTTGGATCATTTCTCTTGAGATTCTTGATCTTTTGTTCCTCTGGAGAAATTTTGTTATTGCTTCCCTCCCCCTGCAGTTCTACAAAGTAATCCTTTGATAGTGTGAATGGTATGACTCTGATTCTTTTTTAACTTTGAAATTCTGTGCTTCAGCTGCCTTTGTAGAGACCTCATACATTCTCACCATTTGTTTATCTTTTTAATATTTTATAATTATTCTCATTATATCTCTTCATGTTTTGAGTTCTATCCACTCCGTTCTCTTTTTAATGGTGCCTCAACTGGGCCACTAGGTAGTATGGCGGATAGAGAACTGGGTCTGTAGTCAGGAAGCCCAGAGTTCCAATCTAGTCTCAGACACGTACTAGCTGTGTGACCCTAGGCAAGTCACTTAACCTTTGTTTGCCTCAGTTTCTTCAACTACAAAATGGGATGACAATAGCCCCTAGCTCCCAGAATTGATGTGAGGATTAAATGACATAATAATTGTTAAGTATGTAGCACAGTGCCTGGTATACAGTAGGTGCTTCCTCAGCATTGGAGAGTCTTTCCTGTTTTAAAATTTTCCAGAGTCTTTTTTAAACCACAGATTCTTCTTTGGGACTTTTCATTAACAACTTTACTTTTGCTGCTTTTTAATCTTCCTTCATCTATTTTAGTATACTTTTCAACCCAATCTGTCCACGCTCATCATCCCCTTTTTCTTTTCCATGTGCAGTTTTTGAAGAACTCTTCCCTTGACTTCACCTTTCTTGCTTTTATCTTATACTATTCTCTGCCAGATATGCCATACTTCTGGCAGCTGGGACTCCCCACCCCCCACTTCTGGTCACTCCCCTCCCCCTTAACTGAGCAGGGTGGGATTTCCTGCTTACATGCCTTCTGTCTCCCAAGGTTGGAAAATGCTCTTTGTTCTTTTTCACTACCCATCTTTTAAAGTTCACCTCAAATGTCATCTTCTTTACAAAACCTTATCTGATCCCTAGCTGATCATGACCCTTCCTCATTCAGACCTTACCTGGTACTTTGTTTTTATTTCCCTTATGTGGACAGAAGAAAACAAATGTTTGTTAAGCTTCTGTTAAGAACCGGGCACTGTGCTAAGCACTTTACAAACATGATCACATTTGATCTTCATAACAACCTCAGGAGGCAGGTGCTATAATGACCCCCATATTACATTGAAATAGATACTGGATAAATGACTTACCCAGGGGTATATTTGTCGTTGTTGTTGAGTTTCAGTTATGTCTGACTCTTTGTGACCCCACTTGGGGTTTCCTTGGGAATGATACTGGAGTGATTTGCCATTTTCATCTTCAGCTCATTTTATAGATCAGGAAACTGAAGCAAAAAAGATTAAGTGACTTGCCCAGGGTCACAACTAGTAAGTACCTGAGGCCAGATTTGAACTCAGGGAGAGGAGCCTTCCTGCCCCCAGACCTAGCACTCTATCTACTGTGCCACCTAATTGCCCAGGGTTTATAGTTAATAAATATCTGAGGTAAGCTTTGAATTTATGTCCATCCACTGTGTCACCAAGCAACCTTAGGGACTCATTTATTATTTTATATTTATTTGTGTACGTGTCTTATTTCCTTTTGACCCCTCCTCCCCCAACTAATCTATATCACATGATGGCAAGGTACTCTGTTTTATCTAATCTATATATATTTTAGTAGATCTCAGAGTCTTAACAGAATTCTGCATATTGTAGGTACTTTGTAACTATTAATTTAATTTATTGATTTGTTAATTTATTATATTTAATTTTATATTTATACATCATATAATCATATATTATATTAATTTTATGTTATATATCTGATATATTATACTTAATTTAGTATAATTATCAATGTATTGATTTATTATTAATCTATTGAATTAATCATAAGATTGGGTGAGTTCTCTAATGGCTATCTTGTCACTTTTGTCAAGGCCTTAGCCTTCAAAAAAAATGGGTCTGAGTTCTGTGTTTGGTCCATGATAACCTTCCGCATCCCAAGCCTCTCCTTACCTGAGATAAAGAAAAAAAATCTTCTTTATACTTTGAAACCCCATAATAATTAATTATAGGAGTTAATGTTGAGGCTAAATACTGTTGTGCATGGAGTATTGGACTTGGAATGGACATGTAGAGCTATGCAACCACATTCAAGTCACTTCAGCTCTTTGAAGCTCAGTTTTATCATCTGCAAAATGTTGACTTCATGCATGGTTTTTGTTTCATAGGATTATGAGGAGGTTCACATGAGAAAAGGTGCATAAAATGTTTTGCAGCCTTCAAAGTGCTAGTTATTATTACTAGAAATGGATGCAGAAGGCTGTTTTTCTCCACTGGGAAAGACAATCAGTGGCAGTATTAACAAGGAACCAGTACTTGGGAACCTCCTTTGCTTATCAGGTGGCTAACTGGCAGCTACTGCCCTGGTGTTTATATTTTGATTTCCTTGTTCATAACATGTGATTAGATAAAAAAATCAGGCAGATATTCTGGGTCAATAGTTAGTCCATCTGCAAACCAATGAATCAGTAAGCCAGTCCATTGGTGTTAAGACTGAGGAGTGCTTCAGTTTGAAAACAGAGTAGCTAGTATTCCTGATCTCAGTTCAGCCTTAGATCACTGTGTGCCTCCAAGAATGAATTACAAGGAAAGGTTGTGGCTTATTCAATTAGGCCCAAATGGACAAATCTCCTTAACACCGACAGAGTCAGCATCCCAAGGGAGATGGTTCATTTACAATCATTTCAGCACGACTAAGTGTCATGGAGTGGCTGTGGATACATGAAGCAGAATAAGATCTCCATGGATTTGGGGCCTTGCAGTCATTTGTTTATGAGTCATGAGTTTATTTAATAGAAATTCTCCCCCCTCACTCCTGTAAGCAAGATTACAAAGGTTATCAGAGATAACGGGTTAGCTATGAATTCGCTTCAATGAAAGTTCAAATGTTATTAAAACTCTTTAAATTACTTTGAAATTTTTTTGTTCATTGACTTTGTGGAAGTGCTAGTTTGGACTAAGATTTATTACTTAGTAGTCTCCCGACTGACTGACTATAAATTGATTTTTCACTTTGAGACCCAAGACTGTAGGAAGCTGGACTTTCTCCTTACTCTTCTATCTCATTCCTATTCTTTTTTTCTAGAGCAACATTTTCTCCAAAGTAGATTTGAAATATCACACAGATCTGTGACATCATCAATGGTATACCCTGCAATGAGAAAGACAATAACATATCCACGAATGGTCACCCATTGTGACTCTTTTCTGTACTCTAAATTTATCATGGTGTATGCTCAATGGACTAGGATAAGTTTTTTTTCATTTTTCCTTGATATCGTCATGATACCCATGAAGGAGATGGATTATACATCAGTCATCTTTGCTCCTGCCACATGATCAGTTCATTGTCTGTAATAGTTATACATTTCTTTGAAGACATCCTTTAAAGCATTTCTCTTATGGAATTTCATATGTAGGGAACTCTTTGGGGTTACTCCACCAACTTATACTTAGATTTCATTTGAGTTCCCAGGGGTGACCTCTATGTCTCAGAATTCTGAGAGCTAGCTGTCCCCTCAAAGTTCTCATTGGTGTGCTTCCTTCCCATTAATAAGCAGGTAGTAGACTTAAATTTTCTCAAAGGAATTTACTAGGGTGATTCAATAAGAACTACACAAATATTTCCTCCAAAGCTCAGTGTATACTGTCCCACAAATACAGAAATAAAGGTCCATGGGAAGAGCAAGTTAAGACTTAGAGTACAATGGACATGAGGCACACATGTAAGACACATGGCAAAGGAGGTAACTCTTAATTGGTACTTTCAGACCTGTAAGACCTTTCTTGAGTTCATAGTTTTTTCTTCAGTGCAAAAGTCTATACTCCTTGAAGCTTCCTACCTCCTCAAATAGCTCTCTTTCCATATCTGGTTGTCCTTAGCAAGTCCATCCACTTTAAGTTAGATGTATTGTTCCCTATGGGTCCAATTTTTCTGATTCCATCTAGATGCAGTGTCTGCTGCTGGTTCAATTTCTCTGATGAAATGATTAGTGGTAGTAGTGTTGGCATGGAGTGATGTGGGAGGAAAGAGAAAGGAATTTGTCCCCACAAGATAGATTCCCTCTTAGGGGCTTGACTCCAACCCTGGAATCTTAAGTTCCCAAGTGTACAGTCTTAACACCAATGGACTGGCTTACTGATTCATTGGTTTGTAGATGGACTAACTATTTACCCAGAATATCTGCCTGATTTTTTTTATCTAATCACATGTTATTTCCTATATGGCATCATTTACTTTCATCTAATGCCATGGATCCTATGTATAACCTTCTGTAATTGATTAAAAACTCATTCACATATTGTGGTGAAGTTTCAGGAAAATTCCTTAACATCTATGTCACATTTTGTGATTCTCATTTGCAGTTGATTGATTTAATTGATGTATCTTGGCCTTCTATGATTACATTAATTGATATGGGGGGTGGAACCCAATTTCTTTACAGCTGTTTTTAATGTTCTATGGCCTGTATATGACCCCCATCTGATTCTCCATTGCCTTTTGGGCTTTTGAGATATGAAACACCCAAGATCCCTGAAAATCTTCCTGTTAGCTTTTTAAACGTCATTTACATACCTTGTATCTCCCTTGGGCCTCACAATAATTTTGTGTGATAGGGCAGATATTAGCACCCTCATTCTGCAGATCAAACTCAGTCATCCTTGATTGGGTAAGGGTCACTTCTGTTTGCTACAGGTGACACCAAATTCCACAGTTATATTTAAGCATTTAGAGATAATCGGAGAACCGCCAAATGTTAGAAAATAAATCTTTTTTATTTTCCAGTTAACACTCCATTTTGCTGATGAAGAAATTGATGCCAACGCAGGTCATATCACACATAGAAAATAATACAATGACTTGGTGATGAAAAGCACCAGTTCTGTCACCTACACTAGTGTTTTCACTACAATAAATCATAAATTCTGTCTCTGTAATAAGGGGCTATCATTTCCTGATGGCCTATGAGGCAAACCAATATTTCCATTTTGCAAGATATTTACCAGTTCTTTATCATCCCCACTCAAATTCTTTTTCTTTGGTAAGTAAACATAGATTATACACACATCAAA
>JAQQSU010010950.1:0-12298 GCA_028627135.1 Pseudochirops cupreus | reverse complement strand
GTGTAGAGTCTGTGTTGCCTTCTGAGTTTGGTGGTTCTTGCTCACTATAGAATGATTTAATGGTTCTAGCTTTTGTGGTTTCCTTCTTCCCCATTGTGGTTGCCTATATCCTGTATTTTTAGAGTGGATATCTGCTTCTGGAGTGCAGGAGTATTGAGTTTCTCAGTTCTCTGGGCTGCTTCTCAGGCAGGCTCACTGTAGTAGAAGGGCAAGGCTGTAGTTTGCTGATTGGCCAGGTGGTTCTAAAGCACACCTGGGCTTTTGTTGTTAGAGCTTGCTGGCTCCACCCTCCTGGGCTTGGCTCTGTACAGTCTCCCTTCACCCTTCCTCAGTGATTTCCAAGCCTGGGGCTCTTTGCACTCACGCAAGAATGTACTCTAGGTAGGGCTTTTACCTCTTGATTTTTTTTGTGTCAGGGAGGTGGGTAAGAGCCCCTAGATTTCATTCCTCCATCCCAACTTCTGAAAGTCTGGGCATGTAGCTTCAAAAATCTAGGCCATGGGTTGCTAGCCCCAGGAAAAACCACTGACCCTGCTATGCGCCCCATGTTCCCTCCTACCCAGTTCCGTTGGTCCTCCACTCTGCCGTGAGACAGCTGCAGAAGTCTCTGGCTGGGTGAGTCTCTAAATAAACATTTACTAAATGCCATATTCGAGTCACTGTGGTAGACACTGGGAAGAAAATTCAATATAAAATGGACTTGAAACTCATTGTGGGAAATATATTCAAAGCCGAGTTACATATGAGATAACTAGGTAAAATATGGAGAGAAAGCTAATAGAAGGGATTTGGGGGACACTTGAAATTATGCAGAAAATGAAGGATGATGTATCATTTCTTTTTTTCTTTTTTTTTTGCTTTTTGGAGGGGAGAAGGTAGGGTAATTGGGGTTAAGTGACTTGCCCAAGGTCACATGGCTAGTTTTTGCTTAAGTGTCTAATGTCAGATATGAACTCAGGTCCTTTGACTCCTCTTACTCTATTCACTGCACCACCTAGCCACCCCGATGTATCATTTCTTAAGGAAATCAGGTGTGTAGTCTGGCATGAGAAAATCAAGAGAAAATAATACTACAAAAGTTGAAGGCATGGAGAATCAAGAATCAGTTAATCAACAGTATCAAATGTTAGAGAAAAGATTAGAAAAAAAAGATGAGGATTGAGAAGTGACATTGGAGAAAACAAATCCAATATACTATTGGGGAAGAACATTGGATTGCAAACTTTTAAAGAGAGGAAGAGTGGAAAAAGGAAGCAAAGTAATTATGTGTAAATCTCACATTCTGGAAGATTAGCAATTAATTTTATTAAATTAAAACAGTTTCAATGAAAGTTTAAGTAACTTTCCAGTAGTGACTCACACAGTATTTTTTAGAGGAAGGAACTGAATCCATGTTTTCCTGAATCCAAGGATGGATGGCTGTCTATCAACCATATTGCACTGTTTCTCTAGGATGGAATATGAAAATTAAAACAAAAACCTTCCCCCTATGGAGTTCACAATTTAATGGGAGAGACATACATTTATAAATGATTATGATGCAAAATATAATGTGAAAATGAGGTAAGAGCTGGACAAAGAATGATGCTTTGCATTAATTTACCTAAGCAGTAACGTTAGAACTAGTTGGTCACTAATATAAGAACATTTTCAATTTTAGAATGGTGAATTTCTATGGAACATTTTTTTAAAAACATCTACTTGGTTTAATGTGTTTACATCCTTTTCATAAAGCTTCACTAAAATTAAAGGGTTTTTTTTTCCTTATTCAGCAATGAATATCAATTATTTGTCCAAAGTTTCCCAAATATAATAAAGAGTACAATGTAAAACTTTTAGATTTATCATCAATATTAAACTTTAATGGAATGATAAAAATTTTTAATTGAAAATATTAATTATATGATCACCTTCAGTGTTTTTTCTTTGTTTGTTTTATTTGTAAAAGCACTTATTGTCTCATGGTTGCAGTTATCATCTAAGTAGTCATTCTTCATAGGGAAAAATGCAGAAGGTATCCATTTGTCAAATAACAGGTTTCAATTCTGCCCATTTGATAAATGATACTTTATTCTATTTTACTCTTTTTATTTCTCAGATAATCATAAAACTGATGAAAAATTCATTTTGGTTCTACATCGCTCCTATAAAACAACCTCTTAAAACTTTTAAAGAAGTTTATTAGATTCCAAAATATTCTTACCTAAGAGTTTACTATACAACTAATAAACTCATCTTTCTATATGCAGAATCAAATTTAAAGGAGGAAAAGTTACAGAAAAATGATTGTAGAAGGGAGGTCTGTAAATCAAACTGGAGCAGAAACTTTTCCACTATGACCAGTCAGTCTGAAGTATGAATGAAAGGATAGCTGGTGTTGGAAAGTATAGTCAGGGAAGCTGCAAGTATGAGGGTGCCAGGAGTCAGTAAGTATTAAGAAGATGGAAGAAGTGAGAAAAGTTTTAAGATGACACCTAGTTTGTTTTCTTTGAAGAAGTTATACTAGAGAATACAGTGGAAGGGTTGAAGAGTTTTGGACTGGCCTATTGGGTAAGATTGGGGAGCTTGAGAGGAATAGGAATAAAGGAAGAGTCAATAGAGAAGGAGAACAGATTTTGAACAATAACGTTGGGAGATTCTAAATCAGCAGGATGGGGCAAGTATGATGGGATGTAAGTATATTAATGAATAGTGTGTCCAGAGATGTTATCATTGTGCAAAAAAGTTTGATTTTGGGTAGTCCTATGCCAGGGCAGCTTGGATGACAATGTGTACTTGTATGGATGAAAGAGGAGGTTAATGGGGGCAGTGTGTAAGGTACCATGGTAATATCAGTTATAGGAAAAAGGGAACAAAGGATGATGGAAAGAGAACATTATAAAGTTGAACTCCTTCACCAAAAATTTGAGATAAAGAAAGAAGGAAAATGGAATTAGTGTACTAGTCCAGAGAAGAATGAATGGTAGAGGAATTGGAGGTTGTGTGAAAATGAAGAACAGAATTGGTGTTGCAAGGCAGAGGGAGACATAGAATGATAACGAATTGTGATCAAATAAGAAAATTTCAAAGTTATAAAAATCAAAGTGAAATATTTGTGGGTAAAGGCAAGAGCAAGATTGTTATAATAGTAATACTAGACCAGCAGCTTCTCTCTCTCTCTCTCTCTCTCTCTCTCTCTCTCTCTCTCTCTCTCTCTTCCTCTTCCTCATCTTCCTCCTCCACCTCCTCTTCCTCTTCTTCTTGTTCTTGTTCTTGTTCTTCTTGTTCCTCTTATTCTTCTTGTTCTTGTTCTTCTTCTTGTTCTTGTTCTTCTTCTTCTTCTTCTTCTTCTTCTTCTTCTTCTTCTTCTTCTTCTTCTTCTTCTTCTTCTTCTTCTTTTCCCCTTCCCTCCCTGTTTTCAAAAATTTCTTATAGTTAGACTGATATTGGTAAAAGGGCTTATTCCTTGTTTTTGTTTTTTTTTTTTACTGAGATTTCTCTGTAACTTTCCTCTTTGAGTCCTACAGGTCACCTTTCCTGTCCCTTGAGGGTGTTACCAGTTTTGGGAAAAACTGGGAAAAATGCCTTATGTGGGGTTTAGGGTCTTGGATTAAAAAAAATGGATCTTCCATTTAAAAGTTATGTGACCATAGCCAAGTGATTTAACCTCTCAGGAGCATATTTCTTATACTACAAAATGAGGTAGCTATACTTAAGAAGCTCATTAAGTTCATACATCATTAGAACTCCAAAGGCAGATAGAACAATGGAAAGAACACTAGCTGTGGCATACGTAGAAGAACTTACTACTTCTTTGACCTTGAATAAGTTAATTAACTTCTCTGGTACTAAATTTCATCTTCTGCAAAACTTGAGGGGTGAAATTAGGTGGTCGCTAAAGTTGACTATTTCTAGTTTTAAAATGCTATCATTTGGGATTTTGCCTTTTTTGCTGTTGAATGGTTGATTCCATAAACCAACAATGCTATAAAGAAGTGCCTATTATAATTATAATGCATACAAGCATTGGCACAGGACAACCCAGGATGACTTGAGAAGGTGCTGTGCTTTATGACCAAAGCAGAATTGAAGTAGGTCAAAATGTGAGATAAAAAATCTAGAGAATCTAGCCCAAACATTCCCATGGGCTATTTGTGCCTGAGCTGTGGTAGAAGCTTTCCAAAATTATATTAACATGATCAGTCACAATCTGACAAACTGTAACTTGGCTCTAACATGGTGAGATCATTTTGTCCTCTTCAAGAACAAGGGACAACAACCAATCAATCATTGCTGTAGTTGGTTATTAGATAGATAGATAGATAGATAGATATGTATATGTGTACGGATATATATATATGTATATGTGTATATAAATACATACACATATGCATTCATATGCATCCACATAATAACAACAGATAATATTTTTAGAGCATCTACAATGTGCTAGGCAGTATGCCAGGTGTTTTACATATATTATCTTATTTAATACTCACAACAACCCTAGGAGGTAGGTTCTATAATTAACACCACTTTAGAGTTGATAAAGTTGACATTAACAGAAGTTAAGTGACTTGTTCAAGGTCACAAATCTAGTAAGTGTCCATTTGAACTCAAATTTGAACTCAAGTCTTCCTGACTTTCAGTCCAGTGCTCTATCTACTATAACACCTAGCTGTTTCCTCATTTAGTACTATGTCCAGCCCATAGAATATAATAAAAATGACTAATTATATTTATTATGTTAGTTTAATAGATCTGGGAATTCACCTTTTCCTTTCCTTTTTACTTGTAATAGAATAGAATTAAAAGTTCCATAATAGATTATAAATTTTGTTTTGTTTTGTTTTTTTAAGGAGAGAAGCTAGGGATTTTTCCTGCTTTGTATCTCTAGCTTCAAATAATGTGTCTTTTGCATTGTAAACATTTAATAAAACTGGGTGAATTGAAGTGAATTTAATGAAATAGAAAAAAAAATTCTTAACCAACCTATGATCTTGATAAGACAACTTTATTTAGTTAATTCAGTCTCCACTCTCTGTATCTGTTTGCCCCACCGCCTCAATCATTATTTGTTCATTTATGTCAAAGTGTTGACTGAAGTAATGAAGTAATTTGTTCAGGAATGAAGATCCTTGGAAGCAAAATTTCAATGGATTTCAGGAAATGCTTGGCAAATTCAGAATAAAGAGAGAGACAATTTCTTTATGTCATGGAATTAATTTCATGCTAATCACTTATGTTTCAGGAATACATTATCTTTCCTTCTCAATCAGTAGATAATGTTATCAGGATTTCACTGAGACAACAACTTCACTGCTAAGTACTGTATGAGGAGGTAGGGATTTATAATGTATCATTTTAAGTCTGCATTTATTAATAGACAGGTGAAACTTCAAGAGTGATTGAGGTTTTTAAAAAAATCATTCATATTTTCCATTCAGCTTAATAACTTCATATTTTATAGACATGTTAGTAACAGGGCTATCAACATTTTAATAAAAAAAATTCTGAAAAAATGTTTAAGCTCCAAGCTTCTTTCACTTTTTTTTTCTTTGTCAAGATATTTTTTCTACTATTAAATATTTGTTTGGAACCAAATTTTGACTGATTGCTTTCAAATGTTGATAGTGAGTCATTTTTGTTATATTTTGACATGAGCAAATCTGTAATAGTAACTCATTTGCCACTTAGTAATAGTAACTTGTTTTTTACTTAACTAAAGTCACAGAAGAAATGCAACAAAAAATTAACAATTGTCTAGTGTTGAGATCCCATACCGTTAAAGCTGAAAACCCTATGGGGATAACTGAATCTAAACTTTCTTTTAATAGAGAAGAAACATTAGTAAATGGCCCAAAGCAACATAGCAATTTAGCTTTCTATTTAGGACTGGAACCCAAGTCTCTTAATTTCTAACCAAACTCTGTTTTCATTACAACATCTGCATTCTTGTTGGTAGAATGAATAAGAATGATTACAAGAGTATCTTGTAGAAGTATTAATGATGTCCAAGGGATTATGGAATCCTTAATATGGATCAAGTGGAATGTGTCACAGAAATTTGATGTTAATTCCAAAGTCAGACTAACTGACGGATTTCATGTAATGTGATGATAAAAGATGTAACATATGGTTATAGCCAAAGAGAAGAGGTAGAACTAGCCAGGCCAGTACCAAGTAATCTTATAATTTAAGAGATTAGTGATGTTTCAAATGAAATATAAAATCTCAGAGTTAAAAGGGATTTCAGAGGTCACATAGGCCAAATTGTATCTGACCAAGATAACTCCCTGCAATATGCCCAGTAAATATATACTTCAGAATCTTTAGTGATAATGGGCTCTGATAACAAGTACATTTGCCTTTAAATTAAAACAAAACAAAACAAAAGAAAAAAAATCCTTCCTTGCAACCTTCATTGGTTGCCTCTAGTTTTAGCCTCCAGGGGCAAGCACAAGTCTAATCTCTTTTCCAAAAGACAGACTTTCACATACTTGAAAACAGCTGCTATATTCCTAGTCTTCTCTTTTCCAGGAAAGAAAAATAGCAATCCAGCATTGCAAACCTAGTTTTATCTGTCATGATTTGAAAAACTTCTTTCTATCTTTTTGTTCTCTTCTGGATGCTCTTCAGGCTCATCAGTGACGTCCTTAAAAAGTGATACCAAGACTTCAATAAATTATGCCAGGTGCTGTGTGGTTAGATTATTACTTCCCTAGTTATGGCCACTATCCCTCTCTTAATGAAGTCTAAGATCGTGATGGGTTATTTGACTGTCATATCAGGTATTTCACTCATATTCAAGAAAGAGTTCATTAGTATTCATGGATTTATTTTTTTAATATTCCTAGATAAATAATTTTCTGGATGTGTCTTGTTGTGACAGTAATCAATTTTAGTAACTCAGGGCTAAGTATGGAAGGTGTGAGCTCTGCCTCCAACGAAAGGGTCTGAACTCCCCTGTTCCTGACTTGGCAGAAGGGGGTTGGCTGAGACACAGGCCAGTTTGTGTATATAAGAAGAGTTCTGGAGACAGAGAGACAGAATTGGGAATCTTCCTCCTGGTGGCTTCTGTTGGAGGAAGTGGGATTGTCCCAGCATCTGGGAGCTGAACTGCTGGACTGAAGAACTGAGTTAGAGTTTTCCTAAGACCAGAATCTGGTGAAGGCCACCTGGAAGGTTGAGAGAGCTTGCCTGGAAGGCCCCCTGGAAGGCTGAGATTTCTCCTGGGTCCTAGGGCCAGCTGAACTGTTGGAGGACTAAAGAAGCATGACCTGGATAAGTCTTTATTGGTTCCTGGCATAGCTGATTTTTGAGTTCCAGGGAACAGCAGTGGTGAAGAGTTTGAGATGTGCTGGACCCTGTGAACTTTGATGTGGGCCAGGGACTGCCTGGAGACTAGACAAGGACCCAGGAGCTATCTACCTCTGAGGACTGGAAAAGGACCTGGGAGCTGTCTGCCCCTGAATCCAGGTGACTGTTTGTTGAATTCAGTAGGAGCTGGGACCATGGAAGGGGATCCAGGGAATCTGAGAGACCACCTTGAGTCAAGATGAAGAAAAGGCCTCTCCTTAGATATTGAAAGAGTTTATTAGACACCAAGGGGTGGAGGGTTTATGTAATTTTCTAATGGTTGTATCTTATGATTAATGATACTTAGTGACTGATGGCTAGATGAGTGTTTGATTAAGTTAAGATTGCCCCATGAGTGGAAGATTGATTATTGCATTGTGAATTGATGGAATGATTAAGTGAGGAGGGTTTCCCCCTTAGGGAAACCAGATGATTATGCTTTTGTTCCTTGTTCTAAATATTGTGGTCACTGTAGTGAAACCTGTGTGGCTATTCTCATGTTAAGCTGCTATGAACACTATATTGTGATTTTCTGTGGTAAGATGTAAAGTTGTGAATATTATATTATGATTTGTTGTAAATGTTTGCCTTGATTTGTAATGGAATAAATGGAGTGTTCAATATACTGTGTAATCCAAACCTTAAAAGCTGTTCACAAAGCATTCTTTTGGGAATCTGCTTGTACATGGCATTACACTTGTCCATCTTATAATGGTAATTTAGATTTTCTTTTAAACCCAAGTATAAAATGTTAGTTAATACCATTTAATATTATCTTATTAGTCAAAGCCCACTGTTATACCCCAGAAATATCAATTTGAATTTCATTGTCTGGAAATGTGTGATCTATTTCTAACTCTTTTGGATCAACTGCAAATTTTACAGTCATGTAATTTATTCTAGTCACTGACAAAACTATTAAAAGATGTAGTCATGCACAGAACCTTTTTGTACTTTGCTAGAGGATTTCCATGAAGTTAATACTCTACCACAAGGGGTGGGGCAGAGTCAAGATGGTAGCATAGAAACAGGGAAACTCCATGAGCTCCCCAAATGACCATCTCAATTACCTAGAAAATATTACTATAAACAAATTTTAGAGCTCTAGAACCCACAAAGAAACAGAAAAATAAATCTCCTGCTGAAGGCAGCCTGGCAGGCAGACAGGAAGGGTTCATCACAGCACACTGGGAGCTGAGCCCAGCCCCACAATGAATCCTAAGTTTTAGCCCCAGGGTGGCCAGTACCAGCCCCTGCTGGAGCATTATGGATAGTGGATCACAGGCAGCTATAGTGGTTACCAGAATTATCAACCCATAAATGCCAAAGACAAAGTGAAAGGTCAGTAGAACTATGAAGGAACTGGAGGGAAGGGAGGAGCAGATCTGACCCTCCATCCCAGAGCCAGAAGTGGTGGAAGCAGCCTCTGCAGCTAACTCCATGTGGTTGCTTCAGAGCTCCCAGACTACAGATTACAGGGGTGCCAAGCGATCATTCAGAGTCTAAGTGCCCTTGCCTTAACCTGCCTGGAACAAGATTGTGGTCTAGGCTGTTGGTCCTGATGAGTGTGACCAGTGAGCCAAAGACAGTGGGGGCTATACAGACAGCAGCCTCCTAATACCTCTGGCATCAGTGAAAACCACAGCAATTTTGGACAAAGCTCTCCCCTCTGGAAGCACAGTTCTACTGTGGCAAAGGGCTCAAAAGCTAAGTTAATTAACTGGAAACGTGAGCAGGAAAAGAAAGCAAAGCAAGCATGGAAATTCCACTTTAGACTCCTTTTTTGGAAACAAAAAGGATTAAAGCATGGAACAGGAGGAAGACAACACAGTCAGAACTCCTGCACCAAAAGTTTCCAAGAAAATATGAAATGGTTACAGGCCATAGAGGAGCTTGAGAAAGATTTTGAAAACCAAATAAGAGAAGTGGAGGAAAAATTGGGAAGAGAAATGAGAGTGATGCAAAAAAATCGTGAAAAGAGAGTCAACAACCTGATGGAAGAAAATAACACCTTAAAAAAATATACTAATTCAAACGGCAAAAGAGACCCAAAAAGCCAATGAGGAGAAGAATGCCTTAAAAAGCCAAATTTGCCAGATGGAAAAATAATCTGAAAAGCTCACTGAAGAGAATAATTCCTTCAGAATTAGATTGGAGCAAATAGAAGCTAATGACTTTATGAGAAATCAAGATACTATTAAACAGATCCAAACAAATGAAAAAATAAAAGACAATGTAAAATATCTCCTGTAAAAAAAACCACTGACCTGGAAAATAGATCCAGGAGAGACTTTAAAAATTATTGGACTATCTAAAAGCCATGATCAAAAGAAGAACTTAGAAAGCATCCTTCAAGGAATTCTCAAGGAAAATTGTGCTGATATTTTACAACCAGAGGGCAAAATAGCAATTGAAAGAATTCACCAATCACCTCTTGGAAAAGATCCCAAAAAGAAAACTTCTAGTAATGTTATAGGCAGGTTCTGAAGTTCCCAGATCAAGGAGCAAATATTACAGGCTGCCAAGAAGAAACAATTTGAATACTGTGGAAACATAATCAGGATAACACAGGATCTAGCAGTTTCTATATTAAGGGATTGAAGGGCCTAGAATATGATATTCCGGAGGTCAAAGGAGTTAGGATTAAAACCAAGAATCACCTACCCAGCAAAATTGAGTATAAAGTTTCAGGGGAAAATATGGCCATTCAATGAGGTGGAGGACTATCAAGCATTCTGGATGAAAAAACCAGAGCTGAATAAAAAATTTGATACTCAAATACAAGAAGCATGAGAAGGTAAAGATTGAAAAGAAATCATAAGGAACTTATCAAAGTTGGACTATTTACCTGCCTACATAGAAAAATGATAATTTTAACTTATGAAACTTTTCTCAGTATGAAGAGAGTTGAAGGGAATATAGCTATGTGTATATGTATATATACACATCCATCTATATAGGAGGGTATATATGAGTATGAACGCATATGTGAGTATGTGTATATATGTGTACAACTATACATAGACAGAGGGCACAGGATCAATTGAATAGAAAGGGATGATATTTTAAGAGGAGAAATTGAGAGGGGAGAGGAATATAATGAGAAGAGACAGGCAGAGAGAAAATGGGGTTAATTATCTCATATAGAAGAGGCAAGGGATAACAGTCAATACACAGTACCCCAGTAAAGTCCTTTTTCATCTAGACTGGAGGCTGGCTTCCAATCATCTTTAAGCCAATCACCTTTAAGGGTTAGTATCCTTAAGCCAATCATCCTTAAGGTATAGCAGAAAGTACAAACACCATCCACCCCTAGGTCACAGGAAGGCACAATCTCATTAGCCCTCTGTTCCTTCCTGTTCCACCCTTCTGGTTCCCCTCTTTTGGCAATCTCCTCCCACCTTGGGCTCCAGGTGATGACTTTAGGCCTATTAAGGGCAGGGAAGGTCTTCAAATTCCCTTAGGCCTATTAAGGTGAGGGAACATCTTCAAACTCCATTAGGCCTTTTAAAGACAACACACTGTTTCCAACAAAGATTTGATGTAATCCAAGCCCAGGCTCAAGGGCACTTGAATTGTTGAAACAAGTAGCAAAGAACTACTTTGCTTGCCATTATAATGATTCAGTATGTCCCTAGGTGATCTCTTTGACCCCCAGACTAGGAGTGAGGTCTAATTCATGCAGTCTGCAAAATAAAAAAAAATCTCATCAGAGCACCTTCCACCTCCAGTCCTCTGAGCACACCTGGGAACCATTTGCAGTCATAGTTAACAAAATAATGGAGAATGAACCCAACCTAAACCAACAATTGTTAATTTTCTCTCTCTCTCTCTCTTTCTCTCTCTCTCTCTCTGTGTGTATGTGTGTGTGTGTGTGTGTGTGTGTGTGTGTGTGATGGACATCTTTGACCGTCTGTCAATCCCCATGAACCACTTCATAGAATAATGTTTAAAACATATAAAATAAAATACATTAAATTCCAATAGAAACTAGTTATTTTCAAGCACTATATTTTATGTGTTTTTATACACACAAGTCAATGTATATATGTACACACAGAAAAAAAACACCATGATTATATAAATATTTCTATGTCTATTTATTGATATACAGACAAGACTATACGTGTCTCTATGTCTGTATAAATATAGTAATTACATATGGATATCAGTATTGACATTTCACCCTTTTGGTTAAAACCAAATGTGGTCATTATGTGTTTTATCTTCTCTAATGATCACATTATTTTGTCACTTAATATTCCTGATTCTATCCATCTTAAGTTTCCTTGGTATATCTAGGACAACAGACTCAGGATTTCCTGGCTCTTTCCATCCAGGTACTGTGGATAAGGAAGGTCATACACTGAGCCACTTTTCCAAAGTCTTTTTGTGACTCTGAGCCATCTCTCTTAAGCATTTTATCCTCAACTACCCTCAGATTGCAGAGGGACGTGTATAACATCATGGTGATAAAGCATTATTGCTTGATTTTATAAATTTTTTAGACTAAATTTTAAAAAGATCTACTGTTAGTATTAGGATGTCTCTGACACTAGATTAGGATGGTGACATGTAAATACTTCAGCTTTAGTATTTAGTGAATTTTGCTAACTTATTAAATGCAAATATCCCTCTCTCCATATGATCTCATAGTTGTTTTTTTGTTTAGTTTTGTTTTGTTTTGCTTTTTTGGAGGGGGGAAGGTAAGGCAACTGAGGTTAAGTGACTTGCCCAACGTCACATGGCTTGTTTTGTGTTAAGTGTTTGAGGTCACATTTGAACTCATGTCTTCCTGACTCCAGGGTTGGTGTTCTATTCACTCATATGATCTCATTCTTAAAATAGTCTGTTACCTCTCCTGGCCCCATCTTCTGGAGAATATTATGTGATATTTTTCTGCCTTACTCTGGTATAATTTATTGCCCTTTTACATGATCTTTAGTTGTTTTTTTTTTTT
>JAQQSU010001095.1:0-15206 GCA_028627135.1 Pseudochirops cupreus | reverse complement strand
GTGAGAGCTGCGATATGTTGCTGCTGCTACGCCGCCATGTTGGCTCCGCCCCCGGTCGATTTTGATTTTATAAAGTCAAGAACAATTGATTATATTTGCTTTTTATATTATATTACATTTATAATTTTATTTATATTTTATATTTAAATTTATTTTTATTTAAATTTTTATTTATTTTATATCATATTTGTATTTTCAAGAATAACAGTAAAATATATTTTATACATTTTTTAAAACAAATCTGACAACCAGAAGGGGTCAAATAACTTCTTTTTATTTTTATTTCAGTTTTAAATTTTCTCCCTCTTTCTTCCTCCCCTCATGCACTGAGAAGATAAGAAATACAATATCCTTTATACTTGTGAGCTTATGCAAAACATATTTCTGCATTAGCTTTGTTCCATTCTCCTCACTGCAGCAAAAAAAGTAAATAAAGAAAAAAATGTGCTTCAAACTCTACTTTGATTCCAAGTGGAATTGGATAACATTTTATATCATGAGTACTTTGTAGTGGTGATGGATCATCTTATTGATTAAAGATATTCAGTTTTTCACAGTTCATTATTTTTATGATATTGCTGTTACTGTGTACATTGTTCTTCTGGTTTTGCTCCCTTCATTTTGCATCAATTCATGTAAGTCTTCCCAGGTTTTTCTGAAATCATCTCCTTCATCATTTCCTATAGCAAAATATTCATATGGAATAACTTGTTCAGCCATTTCCCAACTGATGGGCAGTTTCCCTCGGTTTCCAATTCTTTGCCATCACAAAAAGAACTGCTATAAATATTTTTTATATATTAGCCCTTTTTCTTTTATTTCCTGGAGGTATAGACCTAGTAGTGATTTTTTTCTGGGTCAAAGAGTATGCACAAGCATATAGCCCCTTTGGACATATTTCCAAATTGTTTTCCAAAATGGTTGGATTAGTTCATAGCTCCACCAACAGAGTATTAGTGTACCTGTTTTCTGTTAATCCCTCTAGCATTTGTTATTTTCCTTTCAGTCATTTTAGTCAATTTGATGGGTCTGAAGTGGTACCTCAGAGTTGTTTTAATTTCTGTTTCTCCAATTATTAGGGATTTAGAGCATTTTTCCATATGGCTATTGATAAATTTGATATATTCCTCTGAAAACTGCCTTTTCATATCCTTTAAAATCAAATACAATTTTTTTTTCTATTTCTTCCTGCTGGGTTTGGTGATAATATACAGAAATACTGAGGACTTGTGTGGTTTTATTTTACATCCTGCAACTTTTCTAAAGTTATAAATTGTTTCAATTAGTTTTTACTTGACTGTCTGGGGTTCTCTAAATATACCACCATTATCATCTGTAAAAAGTAGTAGTTTTGTTTCATTGTTGCCTATTCTTCCTTCACTTTCTTTTTCTTGTCTTACTGCTATAGCTAGCATTTAGATATAATATAATATTAAATAACGTAGGACATTAAATTATTTAGTTTCCAATTAATTCTTAATCTCTGCTTCCATGGCTCTATATTGAATGCATTTTTATTGCATTATGGTTCAAAAAGTGTGCGGTCAATATTTATACTTTTCTGCATTTATTTTTGAGGTTTTTATGCCCTAATACATGGTTAATATTTGTAAAGGTGCCTTGCACAGCTGAAAAATAGGTATGCTGCTTTCTATTTCTAAATTTCTTTTTATTTCCATTCCAAAGTGTTATCCTAGGAGAGGTCTGGTCACTTCCCTCTTGACCTGTGCTCTGGTCTTTAACTCAGGTAGGGCCCCTGCTTCCTCTTGACTGAGACTTCTCCTCTTTGGTCTGGAACTGCAACTCAGAACTGGGTAATGGGTGACAGACCTGCAAAATGGTACTCAATCCTGCTTCTGGTGCCAGTACAAGGGATCCCTGGGATCTTTTCTGACCAAGTGTTCAGTCTTCATTCACTGGGCACTGCTGCCACCCCATACCACAGTCCTCTGCTAGTCTGGCTACAGACTACAGTGTCCACAGACCTCTCATACTTCTCTTTCTGTCTTTCTAGGCTGGGGGATAAATGACCCATTGTGACTTACTGTTTGTTGGTGATTTTTTATTGGTTTTTCTGTTCATAATTAATTTCAGCATGTTTTTAAGTTGTTGTAGAGAAAATACATTGAGAGAGCTCAGAAAAAAATGCTGGCTTCATTATGCTATCTTGACTCCATCCCTCTCCTTTATGTTTGATTTAATTACTTTTTACAATTTTAGATTTATTTATTCAAAGAAAGCCAGAGCTTCTTAGTGATGGGGTTAATCATTTTTTTTATTTTGAGTAATCTGATACAGTATTTAGTAACTTGGCCATTTTTTACTATGAAAAGTTTATGGTAATTTTTATTTGGATCTCTTCCCTCATTTCAGCCTTTTTCTCTTTTCTTCAAAACTCCCTCCCTCCACCCCCATGCCCCTGCCACCTTTCCTGTGCTTCTTTCATCCTTCTACACCCAGGCTCATAGAAAGTCTCCCACTACATCTGGGGACATCTCCAGTCATCCTGATCTATATCTTGCCACAGGACTCAGATAGCTCTGGAGGAGAGAGTGAGGCTGATGACTTTGCACAGCCCTGCCTCACTCAAATCCAATTCACTTGCAAGTTATGACATCACCTTCCTGATGTCATGGTCCTCTTCAAAAACAAAGGACAAAATACAACCTGTGAGTAGTAGAAGCTGCCCCATCCAGGACCCAACTGGTCAGTTCCAGTTGGGCGACACAATTCCCTCCCTCGTTCCTTCCTTCCTTCCTTCCTTCCTTCCTTCCTTCCTTCCTTCCTTCCTTCCTTTCTTCTCCCTCCCTCCTCTGCATGTGTAACCTATTATCATACTACCAAATGAAGGCACAAAGCTATGATTGTTTATTTCCCTCCGCCATAATCTTGAATTTTTTAAAATCTGTAATCAGATTTTTTTTCCTACTCAGATTCTGCTGTTCACTTCTTTTATGTGCTCAGGACCTTTATGCCCAAATCATAATTATGAAACTTTTGCAAAGCAAGAGGCCTGAAGGGAAAATGGGTAAGAACATTCCCTTTTTCTTCCTTTCTTTCCTGTCCTCCCACTCTCTATTTAAACATCTTCCAAAGTGATAGGTGGACTAGGGCCATCCTCACTTCAGTTATTCCTTCCACATTGGGACTTTCCCCATCATGGTTTTGATATATCACAGGTCAGCCTAAGAAATTAAATAGGAATTTAGGCGGGAGTTTTGTGGAAGTTGTAGATGATGCACAAAGGTCAGCAGATGAAACAGAAAAAATTTAGAAACTCAGAAATGCATAAAAAAATATATAGTATTGTATAATATAAACACATTTTATCTTTTAATGCCATGAATATACACAATTTCTTCTTTGGTATGAAAAGAAAATCAAAAAATTTTACATTGTCCAGATTGAGGGGGCGCTGCATCCCTATCCCCCATAATGTGGAAAGGATATCTGTATTATTTTCTCTGATGACTAGAAACCAGTTAGTTGTCTCACTTTACAATCTCCTCTCTAGTGATGCTAAAATGGAAAAATGTGAATTGATCCATTGCTACAGCTAGGTGGATGGGGACATTAACCTCAGCAAAGGTGAGTTGTCCAATCCCAAGTAGAAAGTTGAAGTTTATTCTGTTTGTGATGACACCTTGACAAAAGGCAATTTTATATGTTTACCAAAGTTACTGCAAATGTAAAAACTTTTTGTACTCTAAAACATGGAATTCAACCTTTTTGTTTTTACAAATGAGGGAACAGAGGCACAGAGAGTTTAAGCAGCTTGCCCAGGGTCATAGATAGTAAGTGTCTAAGGTGGAAAAAGAACCCAGTCTTCCTGACAATCAAATCTATTGTTCCTTTGTGCAGGATTATACCTAAACTAATAAATTTTCTGTCTTGCTCCTGCTAAAAAACAACAAAAAACCTCAGAAAGGGGGTTTTGAAATTAGCATTCTCCATAAACTCTTAAATTTTTTTAGATAAGTTTTTCACTGATATTTTTTTGTTCCTTTAAATCCTTTATCTTGTCTTATTCTTATTGCTAGCATTTCCAGAACTATGGGATATTGGGCATATTGCTTCACTCCCATATTTATTGGAAGAGGTTCTAGTATATCCTCATTTCATGTAATGCTTGCTTTTGATCACAGATAGATGATATTAAAGATAAGATATTAAAAAAGGTCCCTCTAAGGGCAAGCAGGTGGCACAGTGGTTAGAGTGCTTGACCTGGAATCAGGAAGACTATCTTCCCGAGTTTGAATCTGGCCTCAGACATCCTGTTTGCTTCAGTTCCTCATCTATAAAATGAGCAAGAGAAAAAAGGGAAACCACCACAGTATCTTTGCCAAGAAAACTCCAAATGGGATAACAGAGAATCAAACTTGACTAAAACAACTGAACAACAGCTATGTTTTCTAATGAAAAAGAGTGTTGTACTTTGTCAAAGGATTTTTCTGTGTCCATTGTGATGTAGTTTTGTTATGTTTTGGTTTTTAGTATGATTTATTATGCTGATTGTTTTCCTAATGTTGAATCATCCTTGTATCCTTGGTATAAATCCCACTTGATTATACTGCATGATTTCTTGGATAAATTACTCTAGTCTATTTAACAGGATTTTGTTTCAGATTTTTGAGTCAGTGTTCATTAATGATAATTGATCTAGCATTTCTTTCAGTGTTTTATCTTTCCTTGGTTTAGGTATTGGGACTACATTCAGGTTTGCAGGATAGGTTGCATCCTCGACTGCACTGCTCTTCAAAGCACATTATTTCATTCACTCCTCCTTTTTCTAGTGGGTGTGAAAGTCTTGCTTTATTCGAATGACCTTTCTTTTGCATTTTAATATCATTTTCCCGATGGCTTTCAGAACTTGTTTCAGAATTGTATTGTTAAATTTAACCACTGTGGGTCTTGGAGTTTGCAGCCTAGAGTTTTTTTTTTTTTCTGGAAGCAATCTGAATTGGACTTTTGGACTTTCTATTGGACTTTCATTTTCTATGTTCAGAGTTCTGGGCATTTCTGTTCTATCATCGTCTTCATTATGATGTTAAGGTTTTTTGCTCTGTTATGTTCTTCTGGGAGACCTATCATCTTCAGGTGGTCCGTATGCATCCTTTCTTTGCATTCAGTATGTTTTATTTGCATGGTGAGCATATTTTCTTTTAATGTTACTGTTTTTTTGCTTCTCTTAATCTGGGTTGTCCTTTATTTTTATTTGCATTTCCAATCTAATGTTCTGTCTTTTGTCTTCTGGTGAGTCTTACCATTAGATTCAAGTTTTTCTACTCTGCTCATAGTTTTGCTGTGCAAGACATAAATTCTACTCTCATAATTCTCATTTCTTTTTTTTTTAATTAATTAATTAATTTTGCAGGGGGGAAGGCAGGGCAATTGGCGTTAAGTTATTTGCCCAAGGTCACATGGCTAGTAAGTGTTAAGTGTCTGAGGTCACATTTGAACTCGGGTCCTCTTGCTCTATTCATGTACTACTTAGCTGCCCCAGAATTCTCATTTCTTTTACTCCACACATGAAGAGCAGGTTGTGTTTCCATGTTCTCCTCAAATTCCACACTGTCCTCTGTCTCTTCAAGTGTTGGATCATTTCCCCTTATTTTACAGGCTATTTGAAGGCTGTAAATCTTTAGTATCATCAATTCCCACCGATTACTTTCTCTTTAACTTACTAGCTACAGCTGGATGCTCTGCTCTTTCCCTCAGTTTTAATGGAGTGAGCCTTTCATCCTCATGGTGTCTTGTTTTTGTGACTTGCCCCACTCCCTTAGTTCTTCAGTTCTCTGGCCTGGCACTGAAGTTCAGAGGTTGTTTTCCTCAGTATTGGCAGTTCAGAGTTTTGCAGTACACTCGTTTCTTCTGGGTTTCAGTTCCTGTCAGGCTGTTTCTGAAGGGCTATGGCCAAGTTGGTTGTTAAGGCTGTAGCTAACTTCCTTAGCCTAGAGCTGGGATCTCCACATCACTGGAAACAGGGCTTACTAAGGTATAGGGATGGGTTTTGATGCAAACATATGTCGTGTCTTTGTGTGTGCAGCCTTGCTACTGGTAGTGTGGGAGGTAGAAGAGGGGTGCTGAGAGAGCTTAGGGTCAATAAGCATCAGTTGCTGGATTTTTAAAAAAAATATTACCTTCTTTTGGATTCTGGGTATCCTAGACCATCTGAACATCTGAAGTTACTTTATCTTTGGCCCATAATTTCTGTTTTGGAGAGATCTGAGAGGTCACAGGGATCAAAGAAAATGTAGTCTTCTATATTGTTGCTCACAGACATTCTGTCTTGTTGCTTTTCTATTTTGTTGTGATCCAGAAATCCCTTTCTATAAACTTTAAAAATTTATTTTTTTGGTTACATTTTGAGTTCTGAGTTGTCTGCCCCCTCCCAATTCTGTATTAGAGAAGGCCAACATTTGATATAGACATGTATGTGGCACCATACAATACACACTTTGATATATCAGTTCTTTCTCTGGTGGTGGATAGCATTTCCTTCATAAGTCCTTTGTAGTTGATTTGAATTCTCATATTATTCAGAGTAGTTTAATCATTCACAGTCAATCTTTGAACAATATTGCTGTTATTATATACAACTTTTTCTTGGTTCTGTTTCACTCTGAATTATTTCATTCAAGTCTCCATGTTTTTCTAAAATCAACTTGCTTGTCATTTCTTATAGCGGAGTAGTATTTCATCACAATCATATATCACAACTTATTCAGCCATTCCCCAATTGATGGGCATCTCTTTACTTTTCAGTTCTTTACCATCACAAATAGAGTTGCTATAAATAATTTAGAACTTATAGGTTCTTTTCCTTATTCCCTTAATCACCCTGGAAAACAGACTTAATAGTGGTATTGCTCAGTGAAAGAGTATTTGCAGTCTCATAACTCTTTGGGCATAATTTCAGATTGCTCTCCAAAATGGTTGAATCAGTTCATAATTCTACCAACAGTGTATTAGTAACCCAATTTTTTCACATACCTTCCAACATTTGTCATTTTGTCCTTCTGTCATTTTAGCCAATCTGACAAGTGTGAGATGGTTCCACAGAGTTGTTTTAATGATCATTTCTGTAATCAATAATGATTTACAGCATTTTTTCATATGACTATATATAGCTTTGATTTTCTTCTCCCCCAAACTGTCTCTTTGATCATGTCATGTCATTTTTAACTGTCCTTTGACCATTTATCAATTCAGGAATGACTTATATTCTTATAAATTTTACTCATTTCTCTATATTTTTGATATATATCTAAGAAACTGGCTATAAAAATTTTCCCTCCAATTTCCTGCCTTCCTTTTAATCTTGGTTACATCGTTTTTATTTGTATAAAACCTTTTTGACCTTAATCAGAACTATCCACTTTTTATTCCACAATGCTCTCTACCTCTTCTTTATTCATAACTTCTTTTCTTTTCTTATCCATAATTCTGATAGTTAATATATTCCATGCTCTTCTGATTTACTAATATCTCCCTTTATGCCTAGGGTATATATATCCATTTTGACCTTATCTTTGTAACTAGTATAAGATATTGATTTATACATAGTTTCTGCCAGACTGCTTTTCCCAGTTTTTTCCAGTTTTCCCAGCGATTTTACCAAATAGTGTTGTTCTTATCTATAAAGCTTAGATCTTTGTGTTTATCAGACACAAGGTTACTACTACAGATCATTTACTGCAATGAATTGTGTACCTACTCCATTCCATTGATCCACCATTCTATTTCTTAGCCAGTACCAGATAGTTTTGATAATTTCTGCCTTATAAAAGATCTAGTATTGCTAGACCTCCTTCCTTTACATTTCCCTCCCTTACTTCCTTTGATATTCTTGACTTTTTGTTCTTCCAAATGAATTTTATTATTTTTTGTAGCTGAATAAAATAATTTTGGGTAGTTTAATTGGGATGGCACTGAATAAGTAATTAGTTTAAGTAGAATTGTCATTTGTATTGTATTGGCTTAGCCTACCCATGAACAATTAATTTCTCCAATTATTTAAATCTGACTTTATTTGTATAAGGTGTTTTATAATTATGTTCATATGGTTCCTGGGTTTGTCTTGGTAGGTATCCATAAACTCAAGAATAATCCAGGTCATGAAAACTATACAATTTAAGCTCATTTGTTAACCTATGATGTTTGGAGATTAGATCAGCTCATTAACTTTTCTTCTGCAAGCTATATAATCCCTGTCCTTCACAAATCCTTCTTTCAAACTTTTTCACCAAATGGATAAAGTGGATTAGACAACTGGGTGCAGACATAACAGAATTCTGGTTAGGTGTCTCTTCAAAAAATTTAATTTTCACATATCTTCTATTTTTATTTCTGTTTTGAAAATCATGATCAGGCAGAGCTGTGCTTTTAGTAGTAGAAATACTTGGATGTTTTGAGCCATTCTTATGAACAAGAGGAATGGCTTCCCTTGATTAAGAGATGGAAACAGGGCAGATAACAGCGTTGGTAATAGACAGTATCTAATTTACAGAGTGAAAGCTGAAAGATATCACAGAGGTCATCTTGCCCAACCTTCTCATTTTACAGATGAGGAAATTGAAGCCTAGAGGTGATTTGTCCAAGGTCACAGACAGTTATTGGTAGCTCTAGAACTAGAGAACCAAAGTTATCAGGACTGCCAGGCCAGTGTTCTTTTCAATATGTTACAGTGCCTACTTGCATCTGTTTCACAGGCCTAATCTTGGAGGGGTTAGGGGAGAAAAAAGGCAAGCAATGAGTGGCACATTAAACATTCACAGAACAGAAAAAGTCAAAATACAGTGTAACTTGTTCCTTTAGCAAGTTCTCAATTCAATCCAGGTACTACTCCACCCCTAGACAGTACATTCATTTAGTCAGTCAAAAGTATCTTCTCAAATGGAGACTAGACTCCAACCATAAACAAAGTACATTCATTTGGTCAATCGCTCAAAGGCTTCACACCCCTGAGTCTCAAAAGGGGCAGGAGAACACAAAAGGCCACCCTCCTCAGCACTGAATAACCCAAGGAAAGGTCTTTCATTCTTCTTCACCCGAGGCAAGCCCTCAGCAATCTCAGTTCCTGGGGAGACTAGGCTCAACAAAGCCATAGCCAGTGTTCTCATCAAGTCACTCTCTGCCTGTAGAACAGTCCCAGAACCCCTGAAAATATCAGCAAGGCCCCCTTCCAGGATTCCTGTAAACATACAACAGGAAAATCCTTCTTCAGGGCTGCTGAACCAACAGCCAGGTTCCAGGACCTCTACAACAGCAGCACTGTCTTTCATCCTCAGGTGAATCTGGCAAAACAACATCAAAACAGACAGACAAAATACCTGCATGACAGCTATGCCTCCTCAGTCCTTGGCAGTTCCAGGTGGCAGTTCCAACGGGCTCTTAGCAGTCTTTCTCTCAGCAACTCTGGCTCCATGATACTGGATACTGCTCTCCCAAAGTCCTTCTGGCCTTCTCTAGGCTTGGGCCTCTCTCCCAATTCATGGCTCCTCCCAATTCAGCCCTCTCTCTTCAAGTCAACAAGTCCCCACAAGTGGGATTCACAAGCTCTGGGTTTTAACACTCAACCCAAAAACCAAGCCAATACAGGGGCATCTCCAAATTCCATCACCAATACACACAGGTAATAAAAAGTCAAATGTGCAATTTGAACTCAGGATCTCTGACTCTAGAGCCAGTGTTTTTTCCACAGTCATGCCTGAATTACTATGCTGGTAATCTGAACCTCAGAAGTTGCCTTTGCTTGGCATTACACTGTGTGACCTTGGTAAGTCACCATACCTCTTTCACCCTCCATTATCTAATTATCTAATGAGAATCAAAAAACAGTTCTTGAGCACTTTCCACACACCTGGCACACGAATAGGAATGGTTCTGGCACACAAGCAGTTAGGGAGACAAAATGTACACGTGAATCAATTGGTGAAGAGTATATACCAGAAGAGTATATATCTATCTATAAGAATTCCTTGATTTATCATTCAGCCTCAATGCTCACATCGAATCAGTTGTCAGGATTGTACCTTCACAATATCTTCTGCCTTTGAATCTTTCTCTTCATTCACACAACCCACTTTCTCTCTCACCTAGACTGTTAAAATAGCCTCTTAATTGGATTCTTTGCCTCACCTTTCCGCTTTCCAACTTATACCTCACACAGTACCTAGGAGCCCTCAATGAACGTATAAGTAGAGAACAAACATCTTTTCATAATAGATATTAAAGGATCGACTACATCATTACCGCTTCAAAAATAAATTGAATAGAGGGTTCCTAGGAAGACTAATGACAAATAATATCCCCCACTAAAAAAAATGAGAAGCTCCTCCACCCAATCTAGAACTTCAGAAAAAGTCAGTAGAGACGGGTCGAACCTAAAGGCGAAGTTAAAAAGTGAAAAAATACAAGAAATAGAAAATGTGGTGTCTTTGGTGAGGAGAGAAGGGTCTGAGATAGTGGTGCTGGATTATCTGGTTTTATCTACTAGTCTACCTGACTCTTCCCTTTGCACTGAAGAAACATTGGGGACCCTTGGGGGAGGGGGCAGTAGACTTGGAGTAAGGAGGAGGTTTCTGAGACAGCGGAGAGAGGTGGGTTGGCAGGGAGGGGGCGGGGGAGGAGCGGTCTTTGTGTATGTAACATAGACTGCAGTCTAGCGCTGGTATTAGTCCTGATGGACAGCTCCAAGCTCCGGAAAGGAGCCACATTCCCAACAGAAGGGACATTGGAGAGCGGGAAATCCCGAAGCTTCGCATCCGTTGCCGTCCCTCGTCTCTGTTCCTTTTCTTGGCTTTGCAGGGGAAAGGGGGAAAGGCCCTACAATAAATACTCTTAGGGGAAAGGAAGGAGAAGCTAAACCAGATTTCCCTCTAGGCCTCCTTCCCCGAGTTCTCTCTAACAAGGAGGGTAATCCCCTCTCGAGACTTAACTAGGCTTTGGGCGGCCCCGCCCTCATTATGCGGTGGGGTGGCGGTTGCCTAGGCGACGGGGAGCTTGCCCCACCCCCTCTGGCAGCCCCTCCCCCGGTCGGCCATCCCAGCCTCCTTCTCCCTCGCCCCCGCCCCCCGCCTCGGCCGAAGGGGTAGCAGTTAGCTGTGCTGCAGTCATCGCCGGGAGCTGGGGCTCTAGCCGGGTGCCGGACCCGCGGAGAGGAGCCGCGAGTTCTGCGCCCCCGAGGCAGCTCCACTTCCCTTTCTTCCCCGCCGCCCTCTCCCACCCCCTGCCCCCCTCTCCCACCGCCCGCCCCTCCTCTCCCGCCTCTCCCTGCGTCTCTCCGGACTCCTCCCCAGCCTGTCCCCACCTCCCCACACCTTTGACTGACCAGCTACGAGCTCGAGCTCGGTTACCGGGCCTCGCCCTCTTCCCCTTCCCCAGCCCCGGGCTCTGGCTCCTCTTCTCGGTCCACGCGTGTTTAGCTTCGCGCTCCAGGCTTCGACCTCCACGCGCGAACCCGCTCCCCATCCGGCACGGCTCCCACAGCCCGGCGCGACCTCCCTTCATGACACCCGGCTGAGAGTCGGCGATGGAGGGAGATTGTGTCGAGTCGCTGGTGAGTAGCTTGTCTCTGCGGAGCGGCGGCAGCCGCCCTCTGTGGAAGCCATGGCCGCCCGCGTGACTGACGGGAGGAGAGCTCCCACCTCACACCTCCGAGGGGCGGCCTCGGTGGGGACGGTTGGCGCGGCCGGGGGAGCCGGGAGGCGGCCGCCGCTTCTTTCTGGTGCCCGGCGGGGACCTTGCCTCGCTCCCCTCCCCGGCGCCGGCCTTCGCTCTGCCACACCCTCGGCCGGGGCCGCTCTTCCTGCCGGGGGTCAGGGCTTGGGTCCCGGGTCCAGGCAGCCCCACCCCGAGGCTCCCTGTGTCTAGCCGAGGCTCCCTCTTCGCGGCTCTGGCCGGGATGGAGCCGGCGGTGGGGAAGGAGCCTCTAGGGAGGCGGTGCGGGGGGTGGGGCGGCAGGGGGTCTGGGGCCCTTGTACCTCGGTGGAGCGGACCGAGGTTGTCTTCTGTACTTGGGCACCTTTAAATAAAGAAATCAGTGATGGTTTTGTTTTGTTTGACTTTTTGTGAGCCAATGAGCTGGGCGGGTTCCAGCAAACGCGGATATGGTTGTGTCGCACCTGGTGGCGCCGGTCCCGGCTGCCGGTCCGTGTGAGCGGCCTCGGGGCGCTTCGTGAAGACGCGTGTGAAGCCCCGGTGCCCCCCGCGGGCAACCCGCCCTCCCCCCCTCCCCGCGGGCACTCCGCCGTCCGCGGGCGCAGGAGGCAGAGCCCCTCTCGGGGAGCGCGAGGGGTTATTACTGGAATAGTCCCGGCAGGAGTGCTGGCATTTTATAAACAACAATAATAACAGCTATCAGTTATGTGCTGTGTGCCAGGCTAAGCACTTTACGGTTATCCCCGGTGGTCTTAACAACAGCTCCGGGAGTTAGGAGCGGCATACCAAGTGGATACAATGCAGGGCCTGGAGTCAGGAAGACTTCCTGAATTCAAATGTGGCCTCAGACACTTACTGGACGTGTGACCCTGGGCAAGTCACTTAATCCTGTTTGTCTCAGTTTCCTCATCTTGTAAAATGAGCTGGAGAAGGAAATATCAAACTACTTCAGTTTCTTTGCCCCCTCCCCCAAAAAAACAACCAAAAAAAAGCCTCAACTCTAAATGAGGTTCCACTTAGGAAGAGTCAGAGGTGACTGGAAAACGACTTTACAGCAACAACAGCTGAGGAAACTAAGGCAAACAGGTTAATTGACTTCTTCTGGCACAGGGCTCCATCCACTGCTCCACCTGGCTGCCTATTGGGGGCTGTCAAATTGAGTCAAACAAGAAATTAACAAACTGAGTTAATAACTACACCATATTTCTTGTCACTTAACAGTAATTTGTTCTGTCAGATCTGTAATTGGGACAAGACTTCCCCCCCTTGAATAAGATTGTTTTGTTCATTGGGATAAGCTACTTTTTGGGTCTCAATTTCCTCATCTGTAAAATGAGTGTGTTGGACAGTGCCCTGATTTTTGTAAGGCCAATAAGCTAAGAATGATTTTTACTTTTTAAAATGAAGTTTTATTTATTTAAAAATTAAAAACCACTCTTAACTCACAGGCCTTAGAAATAAAAAGGCAGTGGCTGCATTTGGCCTTTGGCCCATAGTTTGCCTCTTCTTGGGCTAGAAGAACTTTTAAGTCCTCTTTCTGCTTTAAATGTAGGATCTTCTAACCATCATGATAAAGAATTCAAATTCATGTCATTGATTATACATTAAAAAAGTGAAGTGAGAGAAATATATTTGTATGATGTGTGATAAACTAAATATTTTGGGTTTTAAAGCGTAAAACTTTTAAAAGCATATTTGAGGAAATCAAAGCTGTTATTATTAGTTGAATCCTTTCTGAGGCCTAATTATTTCTCCATACCCCATATTCAATGAGGATGGATTTTATTTAATATCCAGAGGATAGAAAAATGCAATACATTGAAAATTTCTGTTGAAAATCAAGAACCAAGTGATTGTGCTACTTTTTAGTTAGTGAATTATTAATTATAATACTGCCCACTTGTAGAAGGATAGCATATGTTGTTTTCTTTTGAAAACAAATATACGCATTGAAATTTTGGGGATTCATCTTTAAAAACTAAATACTACCAAGGTTACTAGTGCTCATACTTCAATATTTGAGTGTTATTGATTTTGTAGCACTATTGAATCTTAGAATTTTAGAGCCAGAAAGGACCTTAGTGATTAGCCTACCCTCATTTTACCAGTGAAAAAACTGGCCCAGAAAGGTTAGTTTTATGATGCAACTAACCCCACACTAGTTAATGACAGAACAGAAAACATTAAATAGAATACCGGATCATAGTGTTTGATATTTGAGTTCCTCATTCTGCATGCATATGAAACATAAGGACAGAATACTTGTATAAGGT
This sequence comes from Pseudochirops cupreus, assembly GCA_028627135.1. Lineage (NCBI taxonomy): Eukaryota > Metazoa > Chordata > Mammalia > Diprotodontia > Pseudocheiridae > Pseudochirops > Pseudochirops cupreus. The sequence continues at coordinate 1,272 of JAQQSU010001095.1, read as the reverse complement.
CACTAAACATTTTGTACTAATAAAGACTTAAAGTATTACTAATTGTTTTAATGAAAATATGATTGTCATGATATTTGAGTCTCTAATATTTGTTGCTCTTTTATTTTTATATTGAATACTTTTAAAATATAGTGATTTTTATTTAACCTAGTAATACACAACATATGTAAAATAGTAGACACAGTTTTAGGTCTCAAAGATGTGTAATTACAGAATTCAGCCATATAAATAAGATAAAAAGAGGTGGCTAGGTGGTGCAGTGAATAGAGCACCAGCCCTGGACTAAGGAGGACCTGAGTTCAAATGTGGCCTCAGACACTTAACACCATGTGACCTTGGACAAGTCACTTAACCCCAATTGTCTTGCCTTTCCCCCTCCAAAAAAGCAAAAAACAAAAAGATAAAAAGTAAAGGTTCTTTAATATTTTAATAGATCCAGAAAATTGTCATGATGCTAAGTGTTTGGTAGCCATAGAGATGATGAATTTAGTGTAAAGAAGAATAGTTTATTCATAGTGCTGTTCATATTGCATAGGTTTATAATCTCAAGGTTTTTGCAAAAAAATTTTACCTGTTTTTCTTAAAGTCATGCAAATCAGGATTAGTTTTATAGTTTATTGGCAATTTATTGAATTTAGATTGTGGTATAATCTACTCTCCCCAATATATTCCTGATAATGTTGCTGATTTGTTTTTCCATTGTCTACGAAGTCCTTTAACATTATTTGCCTTTGCCTCATTTACCATATTGTGTGCTCTTATACCATGAGTCTTGGGTATGGTAAGTTGCTCATGATAGAGAAGAAGATTCAGATTTTTTAAAAAAATTTTATTCCTTGGTGACTTTTCTGGAAAGATATCTGAAATAGGTGTGTAACAGGCATATGTAAATGTATTATATCTATCTACATTTAAGTGCCTTTTTGTCTCTGATTTCTTTTTTTTCCTTCATTTAAGGTTACCATTAAGAATATTGAACGAGAACTCATCTGCCCAGCATGCAAGGAGCTCTTTACCCATCCATTGATCCTTCCCTGTCAACACAGTATCTGTCATAAATGTGTCAAAGAACTTTTGCTGACAATTGATGATTCATTTAATGATGTGACATCAGAGAGCTCCTGTCAAAGTAGCCCTCGGCTTCGGGTCCAGTCTCCTAGTATGGATAAAATTGACAGAATTAACAGAGCAGGTATGTGCCAGAATATCTGGACATTTAGCTTTTCTTCTGACATATGTTGAATGTTAACAGATAAGAAATTTGCATTTCAT
>JAQQSU010010949.1:0-12299 GCA_028627135.1 Pseudochirops cupreus | reverse complement strand
TGCTTTTGCTGCATCCCACAAGTTTTGGTATGTTTTCTCATTATTGTCATTCCCTTGAATGAAGTTACTGATTGTTTCTATAATTTCTTGTTTGACCTACTCATTCTTTAGGATAAAATTATTTAGTTTCCAATTAGTTTTTCGTCTATCTTTCCATGGCCTTTATTGCATACAATTTTTATTGCATCATGATCTGAGAATGATGCATCTAATATTTCTGCCTTTCTGCACTGAATTGTGAGGTTTTTATATGACATGGTCAATTTTTGTGTATGTGCCTTGTACTGCTGAGAAGAAGGTATATTCCTTTTTATCCCCATTAGATTTTCTCCAGAGATCTATCGTGTCTAGCCTTTCTAAAATTCTATTTGCCTTCTTAACTTCTTTCTGGTTTATTTTTGGAATAAATTTATCAAGTTCAGAGAGGGAAGATTGAAGCCCCCCACTAATATAGTTTGGCTATCTAGTTCTTCCTCTAACTCCCTTGACTTCTCCTCTAGGAATTTGAGTGCTATACTGCTTGGTGCATATATATTAAGTAATGATATTGATTCATTCTCAATGGTGCCTTTTAGCAGAATGTGGTTTCCTTCCTTATCTCTTTTAATTAGATCTGTTTTTGTTTTGCTTTATTTGAGATAAGGATTGCCACCACTACTTTTTTTTACTTTCGCTGAGGCCTTTTACCTTTACCCTGTGTGTTTCCCCTTGTTTCAAATGTGTTTCTTGTAGACAGAATACTGTAGGACTGTGGTTTTTCAATCCATTCTGCTATTTGCCCACTTTATGGGAGAGTTCATCCCATTCACATTCACAGTTATGATTACTATCTGTGACTTTCCCTCCATCCTATTCCCTCCCTTGTTTATATTTTTATATCTCCTTTTCCCTTCCCCTCCTTAAGAGTTTTCCTTTTGACCGCTGCCTCTCTCAGTATTCCCTCCCTGTGACACCCCCCCTTTTCCTACCCTTTGCCCTTACTACTCTTTCCCACCCTTCTAGCCACCCTCCCCCTTTTTATATCCTCCCTTTCCCCTCTTACTGCCAGTAAGGCACAATGGATTTTTCTACTTAATGGAGCATGTTATTCCCTCCTTGAACCCAATCAATGAGAGTAAATTTCATACAGTGCTCCTCTCTCTCCCTCCTTTCCCTCCATTATAATGAGTTTTTGTGTCTTTTCATGTTAGAATCCTAAACTTAACTGATTATATTGATTCCTCTTTGGACCAGAACCAAAGAGAATAAAGTTCATATGATGCTCATCTCCCTCCTTCCTTCCACTCTACTATAGTATGTTTTTATGTGGCATAATTTACCTTTTTTTGCCTCGTCCTCTCCTTTTCTCCCATTACAATCCCTTTGTACCCCTTAAGAAGAGGTTTTTTTTTTAAATTTTTGGATTAGTTCATTTATACCCACACCTTCTATCTCTGTACATCCCTTTTAAATGTAGCAATAATTATACAAAATTCAATATTGACAGGTATCAGCTTCTCATATAGGGATGTAAACAGTTTGCTCTTATTGAGGCCCAAGTTATGTGCATGTGTGTGCATCTATGTATGTATGGGACATTTATCTCTGGGTTTTCTGCATTAGGGAGGGGGAATTGGAGCAGCTGGGGTTTATTCCTCCATCTTGGCTCCTGGAAGACCAGGTAGGTGACTTTTAAACATCCAGGCTGTGGGCTAGTAGCCCCAGGAGAAGCTGCTGTTGCTGCTGCAGGCCCTGTGCTTTCTCTTACAAGCTTTCTCTTACAAGCTCCAAGAAATCCTTGTCCTGTGGTGAGAAGTCTGCAAATTGCCTTTGGGGTAGGTGAGTCTGCTGACTGGGGCTCCTTCTCACTCTGCTGTAGTCTGCTCTCAGATCTCCACTAGTGCAGCCTCCATGTGCTCCACGGTCCCCCTGCCCAGACTACTTGGGCACTTTTCTGGGCTGGGAATCTGCCATGCTCTGTCTCCCAATGGGTTCTGTCACTCTAAAATCCTTTCAGATTGACTTTTTAAAGTTTAGTGACAGAAATCTTGGAGGAGCTTAGAAAAGTGACTGCTTCATTTCTGCCATCTTAGCTCTGCCAGTGAATATGATTTTAGAGAAGGCAGGAATGATAGACCTCTGGAGAAAATTTAGCATGGATAAAAAGGAATATGTCTTATTCTTATATGTGGCACATACACAAATATTCACCATGTACTAGGTCATAAAAACAATCCAGTGCAGAAAGACCAAAATATTTAATGCATCCTTTTCAATTAAATTTCAAATTAGAAATATTGAAAACCAAAGAAGTGATAAATAAAAATGAAATTAAGAAAACTATTGAACTAAGAAATAAAAATAAGAGCTGGTTTTATGGAAAAAAAATAAAATTGATAAACCTTTAGTCAATTTGATTTTTAAAAAGAGAGAAGAAAACTACATTATCAGTATCAAAAGTAAAAAGGGTGAAGTCAACTTCAATGAAGAGGAAATTAAATCACTAATTAGAAATTATTTTACCCAATTGTATGTAAATTTGTCTGCCTGTAAATTTGACCATCTTAGTGAAATGGATGAACATTTACAAAAATATAAATTGCCCAGATAAGCATAAGAGGGAGTAAAATACTTAAATAATGCCATTTCAGAAAAAAAGAAATTGAACAAACCATCAATTAACTCCCTAGGAAAAATTCTCTAGGGCCAGAGGGATTTACAAATGAATCCTATCAAACATTTAAAGAACAATTAATTCCAATGCTATAGAGACTTTTTGAGGAAATTGGTAAAGAAGGAGTACTACCAACTTCTTTTTATGACACAAATATGGTACTGGTACCTAAATCAACAAGAACAAAAACACAGAAAGAAAATTATAGACCAATTTCCCTAATGAGATAGATGCAAAATTTATAAATAAAATATTTGCCAAAAGATTACAGCAACTTATCATGAGAATAATACATTTTCATCAGGTAGGATTTATTCCAGGAATGCAAGAATGGTTCAATGTTAGGAAAACTATTAGCATAATTGATCATATAAACAATAAAACTAGTAGAAACCATATGATTATCTCAATAGATGTAGAAAAAGCTTTTGACAAAATATAACATCCATTCCTATTAAAAACACTAGAAAGCATAAGAATAAAAAGAGTCTTCCTTAAAATGATAAGTAGCATCTACCTAAAACTATCAGCAAGTATTACATATAATGGGGATAAGCTAGAAGCATTTCCAAAAAGACTGGGGATGAAAATGATGTGCATTATTACCCTTGTTGTTCAATTTGGTGCTAGAAATGTTAGCTTTATCAATGAGAAGAAAACAAAATTGAAAGAATCAGAATAGGCAAGAAAAAACTAAGTTATCATTCTTTGCAGATGATACACTTAGAGAATCCTAGAGAATCAAGTAAAAAGTTACTTGAGATAATGAATAAATTTAGCAAAGTTGCAGGATGTAAAATAAAACCACACAAATCCTCAGCATTCCTATATATTTCTAACAAAGCTCAACAGCAAGAAATAGAAATAGAAATTCCATTTAAAGTTACCATAGACATAAAATATTTGGGAGTCTACCTGCTAAAACAAACCCAGGAACCATATGAACACAATTACAAAACACTTTTCACAGAAAGAAAATCAGATCTAAATAATTGGAAAAACATCAGTTGCACATGGTTAAGCTGAGCTAATATAATAAAAATGACTATTTTACCTAAACTAATTTACCTATTTACTGCCATACCAATCAAACTTACAAAAATTATTTTATAGAGTTAAAAATATTAATAACAATATTCATCTAGAAGAGCAAAATGTCCAAAATATCAAGGGAATTAATGAAAAGAAATACTGGGGAGGGTGGCCTAGCCATGCCAGATTTTAAACTGTATTATAAAGCAACAGTCATTAAAACTACTTGGCTAAGAAATAGAGTGATGGGTCTGTGGAGTATGTTAGGTGCACAAGACACAGTATTCAATGACTATAGTCATCTACTATTTGATAAACCCAAGGACTCCAGCTTCTGGCATAGGAACTCACTATCTGACAAAAACTTCTGGGAAAACTGGAAAATAGTGTGGCAGAAACTGGGCATAGACCAATATCTTGCACCATATATCAAAATAAAATCAAAATGGGTTCATGATTTAGGTATAAAGGCTGATACTATAAGCAATCTTGGAGAGCAAGGAATAACGTACCTGTCAGATTTATGGAAAAGGGAAGAATTTATGACAAAACAAGAGATAGAGAGCATTACAAAATGCAAACGAATAATTCTCAGTTAACTTGAAAAGTTTTTGCACAAACAAAGCCAATGCATCCAAGATTAAGAGGGAAGCAGAAAATTGGGGAAGAACTTTTGCATTCAGTGGCTCTGATGAAGGCCTCATTTCTAAAATATACAGAGAACTGAGTCAAATTTATAAGAATATAAGTCATTCCCCAATTGATAAATAGTCAGAGGACATGATCAGGCAGTTTTCATAGAAAGAAATTAAAGATATTTATAATCATATGAAAAAAATGCTCTAAATCACTATTGATTCGAGAAATGCAACTGAAAACAACTCTTAAGTACCACATTTCACTGGTCAGATTGGGTGACATGAAAAAACAGGAAAAGTATAAATGTTGAAGAAGACATGGGAAAATTGGTACACCAATACATTACTGGTGGAGTTGTGAACTGATCTAACCATTCTGGAGAGTAATTTAGAGTTATGCCAAAAGGATTATCAAAACATGCATACCCTTTGACCCAGCAGTATCACTTCTAGATATATATATATATATATATACCAAAGAGATCATACAAGTGGGAGGAAGACCTATATATACAAAAATTATTCATAGCAGCTCTTTTGGGGTGGCAAAGAATTAGAAATCAAGGGGATGCCCATCAGTTGGGGAATGGCTGAACAAGCTGTGGTATATGAATGTAATGGAATACTATTATGCTATAAGAAATGATGAGCAGATGGATTTCAGAAAAACCTGGAAAGACTTATATGAACTGATGCTGGGTGAGGGGAGCAGAACCAGGCTATCACTGCACGCAGTTACAGACACACTGTATCCGTGATGACTAACTTTGATAGACTTTGCTCCTCTCAGCAGCAATACAAAGTTCCAAGACAATTCCAAAAGACTCATCTTGGAAAAAGCTATCTTTATCCAGAGAAAGAATTACAGATCCTGAATGCAGATTGAAACAAACTATTTGCCCTCTTTTTTTTTGTTTCTTCTGTCTTTCAGTTCATTTCATTGTCTATAATTCTTCTTTACAACATGACTAAAGTGAAAATATGTTTATTGTGAAGGTATATGTAGAGCCTATATTTAAGTGCATGCAGTCTTGAGTGGGGAGGTGAGAGGAGGAAGGAGAAAAAATTTGGAACTCAAAAGCTTCTGGAACTGAATGTTGTAAACTAAAAATAAATAAATTAACTTACTAAAAAAATCTTATGGAAGTGAGTATTGAAAACTAAAAATTAATTACAAAAAAATTTAAAAATTTAAAAATCCAATAGACTATTTAAAAAATTAGAGAATGAAATGAAACTCTGATTAAAATTCTGTGATTAAAAGTTGGCATCAAGATTCTAGGTTGATAAGGGCTTGCTAATAAGAAACTGAAGTTTAGATAATATTCCAGAGAGATCTTACCCTTTTAATTCACATTCATAGTACTCAAGAAAAAAAATAAATTTAATAATTAAAGCATAATTTGAGAATTGGGAAGTACTTCAATGGTGTCATGAAGACAAATTTAAATAGGTCATTGTGATCCTCTACTGAAATACCTTGCACTGATAAAGAGAGATTAGGAAAAGTAAAACTTGAAGAAGAAAAAGCTAAGATGTGGCTAATGCAAAATACATGGAAAGTTGAAGGAACTATTTTGGTAAAGGGAAATACAGGTGAGTAAGAAAGAGTTAACTGTCGGACATTCTATACTATGGTATAATCTCCTCAGTGAAATGGCATAAATCATCTCATTAACTAAACAATTCCAACCTGGACTAGATTGAGTCTGGACAACTGCTCAGGTCATTCAGTCAGTATATATTAAAGATGAGACTTGAATTCAGAGCCTCCTGACTCCAAGGCCAGCTCTTTATTCACTACTATGATGCATTTTTAATGAGCAGGGGGTAGTTTCTTCATCCAGAGTTCTTTATATCAATGAAATCACAGGTCTGGTCTGGTTGCACACACATCCATGCTTATCAAACAATGTTCCATACAATTATAGAATGTTAGAGCTGAAAATGACCTTTCATTGATAAGAAACCTAGTTTTATACTATTTCACAGATGAAGAAACTGAGGCACAGAAAGAAATGACTTTCCCAAGGTTGCATAGCTAGTAAATGGCAAAGCCAGGACATTACCCTAGGTCTCTTATTTCTTTTGAATTCAAATACAGGACTTTTTTTTTCCAAATTACCACAGTGTTGCTTCCTTACCTTATGTATGTATGGGATGCTTAATATATGCAAGATAGTTTTCTCAGCATAGGATTATTATACTAAAGATTATATATGCACACACATATATGCAAAGATACAGATACACCCATGTGTATTTTTGTTGTTGTTCAGTCATTTTATGTGTGTGTGGGTATATAATAGCATTCACTTGCAAAGATCTATATAGTAATATACTGTGCCATTATGAGACTCTATCATTGTCATTTTTCATTAAAACAAAGGAAAAGAAGGTTTTTTTGTAGATTTCTAAGCCTTGAAATTCTATCTATATCAATTAATCAATAAATACTTGCTGAGTTCTTTCTATGTGCCATGCACTGTGCTAAGCACCAGGGGTACAACCTTAGGCAAAAAACAGCCCCTGTCAAGGAGCTTACACTCTAAAGGGGGAGACAACATGCAAACAAATATGTGCAAACAAGTTATGTACAGGATAAATAGGAAATAAGAGAGAGAAGGCACTAGAATTAAGAGGGATTGCAAAAGGATTCTGGGAAAATATGGGACTTTACCGGGAACTCAAAGGAAGCTAGGGAAGCCAGTAAATAGAATTGAGAAGAAAGAGGATTCCAGGCACAGTCAGAGAAAATTACCAGAGACAAAAGAGAATTATCACAGCAAAGAAACCAGTGTCACTGGACTGAAGAGTCAGCAAGCTGTAAGAAGGAAGCAAGATGTAAGAAGACTGGAAAGGTGCAAGGCAACTAGATTATGGAAGGATGTGGATGCCAAATGGAGGATTTTATGTGTGATCCTAAAAGTGATAAGGAGCAGCTGGAGTTTATTGAGTAGGGAGCTGATGTGGCTTGACCTGCCCTTTAAGAAAATCGTATTAGTAACTGAAAGGAAGATAGATTGAAGTGCAGAGAAACTTGAGGCAGGCAGATCTACCAGACGACTACTGAAATAGTCCAAGCCTGAAGCCCAGGCTTTGTCACAGTAGTGATAGTATCAGAGGAGAAAAGGAGGAGTATCTGAAAAAGTAAGAAAGGTAAAATTGATAGGCCTTGGAAAAAGAATGGATATGAGAGGTGAGAGATAGTGGGGAGTTGAGAATGACACCTAGGTTTTGAGTCTGAGAGACTGGGAGGGTGGTGGTGTCCTCCACAGTAACAGGGAAGGTAGGAGGAGGAAGGGAGGGTTTAGGGGAAAGATAATAAGTTCAGTTTTGGACTTTTGAGTTTGTTGTCTACTGGACATCCAGTTTGACATGTCTGAAAGGTAATCAGAGGTGTGAGATTGGAGGTCAGCAGAACAGTTGGAGAAGGGAAGGTAGATTGGAGAATTATTGGCATAGAAATGGTAATTAAGTCCATAAGAGCTGATGAGATCATTAGGTAAAGTAGTATAGAGGGAAAAGAGAAGAAGGTCCAAGACAGAACCTTGTGGGGCACCAACAGAGAGTCTCTCTCTCCTTCTCTACTTCTCTCCCTGCCTCCCTTCTTCATCTCCCTCCCTTTTTCCTCCTCCTCCTCCTTCTCTCTTTCTCTCCCTCTCCCTTTTTCCCTCCCTCCTTCTCTCTTTCCACATATATATATGTGTGTATGTGTGTGGGTGTGTGTGTGTGTGTGTGTGTGTGTGTATTATATATATACATATACATACATATATATGTGTGTGTATAAAATAAAGTTGGCCCTACTACCTATTAATATGAAATGACTACAAATGTTTCCATTCAAAATTAAGTTCTTTGTTCTCTTATTTATTATAGCAAAATTCCTGAACAGCTAATGCACCTCATCTCTGTGTTTACCATTGCTATGTTTTAGCAGCATTCATTACTATCTCACCTCTCCTGGTATCATGAGAAACTCAATAAATGTAGTTTATCACATCTGAGGCAGTGTTCCCGACATCTTTTTGATCTATGAACTTCTTTCAGACAACAGCAATTGTTACAAACCGCTAAGGTAATTTAATATACTACTCCTAGTATTCTTTACAATTATTTGCTGCCAACAGTGCCATTAAATAATTTTTAGGTCCAACGATTGCCATCATTGTCATGAACCCTAGGTTTGTGAATCACTAAGCAGGAACCATTGATCCAAGTCAGAGAGGTTACAATAAAATAGTGGGAATTAGGATACAGCCCACAAAAATCTTTCTACATGTGACTCTTCATTGTTTCCTTCAAGCCAACTAAGAAGGATGTGCAAGAAGTTTTAATATTTCTTCCTCTTTAAAAATGAGTCCTATAAAGGGAAATTAAAGAGAAAAAGCTATTCACTCTGATGTATGATTGTCACTGAAAGTGAAGCTGATAAACCCTACATGTCAGAAACATGACGGAGCCCTGAAGTCATTAACAACTAAAAGGAAAAATGTTTCTTTTATACATTGTAGCTAATTTAGCCCAGAGTTGACTTTAAATATGAATTAGTACAATGAACTGAAAAAAGGAACAACTTAAATCACTCAAGACCTTTTCTCCTTCCTCATCCTCTTCTAGTACAATAGAATGGATTTTTCACTCTCTTTTGAAACTTTACTGCCTACAAGGAGAACCACATCTCTGTCATATTTTCCTCATTACTCTCTTCTCTCCCTCCCTCCCTCTCTCTCTCTCTCTTTCTCTCTTTCAACGGGTATCTCTTCCTCTTCTTGCCCCACTAAATGATTCCTCCCTAAGATTCTGTTCTTGACCTTCTTTCTATATCCCTTATTGAAGTCTTATATTCTTCTTGCTTTAACTAATGATGTTCAACCCTTGATGATCTTAGATTAAATACAAGATCTCTCCTCTAAGGATGGATTACATCCTCCGAGTCTACTGTTGTTGTTTTAGCAGCAGCAAACATTGGTGACAGTAAATAGGAAGAGCTCTTCAGACTCATATTACTCAGAAGCAAAAGTGAAACATCAGCTATTAAATTTTACTTTTTCTACAAAAATAGAACTCTTTACAAAATAGCAAAATTGTCAGCTGATTACTACCTTTGTTTTACAAATAAGACAAATTATAACATGGAGAACTATAAAAACAACTACAATTAAATACCTTCACACTTCTCCATTAAATTTAAAATGTCTCAATCATAACAACTTAATTTCAGTGTTTTTTTTTTCCTTATTCTTAGGGAAAATTTTTCTTACCTTTGAGGAAGTGTCCAAATGTTGGGCCTTCCCACTAAGGTGCTCGTAGCTTGATTGTTAAAAGTCTTTTCATACAGGCCTCCTATGGCCTGCATTCATTTATAGTACAATTTTCTTACACCTGTGCTTCATTCTTACTAATTAGCTAGTTTCCAAGAAGAGAGTTATTTTGCTAAACTGGGGAAGTTCTCAAACTGCCATTTCCCCACCTGTACTTTCTTTCCTTTGACCTTTTTTTCCCCCATATTATAAAGAAAAAGGAGGGAAAAAAATCAGTCTGAATCTCTTCCTTTTCTGTCCCCTTCCACCACTCCACCCTTGCTTTGGACAAGGTCTCTCAACAAAATGTCTGGTAACTTCCTTCGAATCAGGAAAGGGAGTATCTTGGAAACCAAGTTACCCAATCACTCAATTAGCTTTCCCTCTTCTTTTCTTGATAAATCCTCAGTTATTACTGAATAGACTTTTGGCATGCCCCATATCTTTTTCAACCTACTCAGGGTACATTTGCTTTACAGAACAATCTTTCAACATAAGATAGTAGGTTCCCAAAATTCTAGTACCTTGTATAATGTCTCACCATATTAAGTACTAAATACTTTTTGAAAAATTGATCTGTAACTCCAGCACTAACATGAACTCTTGCCCCACACTTCCGACTGTCACAATTATAACTCTAGGGATATCTTTTTCCTCTGAAATAGTAATTGGTTTCATGATAGCAGTATCTTTCTTCACCAAAAAACCAAGGCCAAAGTTTGTAATATACCCAAGACTACTGTCAAAGGGGTGCTTCCTAAACCCAAAGTGCTATAACTCTCTATGCACCAAACTGCTCTTTCTTTATTTTGAATAAGAGAAACCATCCACCATTGCAACTCAGTTTCACAAACATGCCTTAAATACATACCATGGGGCAGTTACTGTGCTAGATACTAGGCTATGAGGATGAAAACTGACTCAGCACTTACCCTCAAGGAAATTATTATCTACCAGGAGTGAAAGGGATAGACTGGCCTGTCCATCTGTTTGGTCAGCTAAACCATAAGGATGAAGGTGGATGGAAAGACCCCAAATGAGATTGCTTTGAAAGGAGGCAATAAGACCTCTATAGTCCTCTCTGTGTAATCAAACCACATCTAGAGAAGAAAGTAGACCTCCCCTGGCACTGCAAATCACTTCTCAGGCTTAAAAAGAGTTGGTTGGGAGGGCAGAGAGGTTAGTCACAGGAGTATTGTTCTGAGAAATATCAGACTTTTTGTAATCTGGAGCTCTGAGAACATTTGCCTTGGTTCTACTTGGAGCCTTGCTTCTACTTGGAGGCTTGCTTCTTGAACAGTGTTTACCTTATAATTTTCTACATGTTACCTGTAGGGAGGGGGTGGAAATCTGGTGCTTTCAGAGAGTATCTATTTTAGTCTTTATGCTATTCTACCATATCATTAGGAAGCCTGAGACAATAGGCCTGGGGAATCAATACTTCCCTTTTAGCTATCGATATGCCTCACTCTGGGTATCAAGGATGTAGTGCTATCTAGTGAGAAAATCAAATTCCTTTTAAAGAGCCCGGCCTACTTTTTTAAATCTCATCCATCCAGTAGCTACTGGTTAAAGGCTCATTCTAAAATGTTTGTCTGCTGGGCCTGGGAGATGGTGTGTTGTGTGTGGGGAACAAGAAGTTATATTCCTACTGGAGAAATCACCCATATAATTAATTTCCTTTTAGAAACTAATATGTCATCTTGAATGTAGGTCAGCATAGTTGGATTGTAGAGTATATGACTGAGAATAAAGTTGCAGAACTCTTATAGGACAGGACTAGGTTATGAAGTACCTTAAATGTCAAACAGGGGACTTTTATTAGAACCTAAAAGTAATAAAATTTGGAGGTGATATGGCCAAATTTATGCCTTAGGGCAGTCATTGGCAGCTGAATGGAGGAAGAACTGGAGTGGGGAGAGACTTGTGACAGAGAGACCATTAAAAGATTACTGCAATAGTCCAAGCAAGAGGGAATGAGGGCCTGGTGTCAAAATGAGTAGAAAGAAGGGGATATATATGAAAGCTGTGGTGAAGGTAAAAAATGTCCCAATTTGGCAATAGACTAGATATATAGGGTCGATGAGTGAGGAGCTGAGGATGAAGTTTCAAGCCTGAGTGACTAGAAGGATGGTGGATATATGACATTACCATAGCAATTATGGAGCCACAAGCCTGTCCTCCCTCCTTGTCTCAAGCCCCCACTTTTCCACTCTTTTTTACTGATGCATGTTTTAATCACATCTTTTAATCACGCATTTCCTGAAATCTACCAGTTGAAAGCTCCAACTCCTGAATCTTCCCTTGTAACAACAATAGCTAAAAAGTTAAGCAACACCAAATGACAAAGTAATGGTGGCCCAATGCCACACCGTCCTCACTCACGACTGCTTCTGCCATAGGTAAACCCTTGGTGTCGACTCAGTAGCTCCCCTTTATTTTTCATTTTCCACTGCCATCAGTCCTCTTCCTTCTTTTTTTTTTTAATATGAGATTCTTTATTAAATTTTTTTGAGTTACATCTTTTCTCCCCGTCTTTCCCCCGCCCACCACCCCAAAACAGCCATCCCAGTATTTCCCCCCTCCCCCAGTCTATTCTCTCCTATGTCACTTTTTGGTAGGGCAGGATGGATCTCCCAACTGCAGTGCCTGTGTATCTCAAGTTCCAGT
>JAQQSU010010948.1:0-12299 GCA_028627135.1 Pseudochirops cupreus | reverse complement strand
AATGTAGCATTCACAATGCCTACAGTAACTATAAGTATGCTGATATGGTTATTAATCACAAAATGTAACAGGCTCTCTACATAAGAAATATAGCTAGAGCATTCATTTAAATACCAGAAAACTGAGTCCCAAAACCAGAAAGTCAAAGCCAGCACAGTAGTTATGAATTTGGCACGTGTAGTTAAAGTAGTAAACACCCACATTCTCAAGCCTTCAAAACAGGACAGGCTACCTCAGGCAAAGATCCTCCTCTCTTCACTCATGATAACTGCTTAGTATCCAGGCACCTTGCTCCCAGCAGCTCCAGCCCCCCACAGTTCCCGTCCCTGGCAGTCCTCAGCAGGAGTCCTTAGCAGAGATTCTGGCTGGCTCAAAGAAAAAGGAGTTCTGCCACTGCTGCTGCTGCTGCCGCTGCTTCCAGTCAGCACCGCATGGAGACCAGCTTGGTTCCGGCATTCTCTTGCTCCACCCCTTCCTGCTACATCAGCAAGTTCAAGGGGCATGGAAGATCTTCAAATCCCAGTATCATTACATAATAGCACTTACTTTCCATGGTTGCTGTGAGAGTAAAATGAGATATTTCTGAAGCACTTAGCACAGTCCATGGCACATATTATGGGTTTAATAAATGCTTATTCCCTTCCCTTATATGTACTTGTTGCTTCCTCCATTAGAATGTGAGCCCCATCTGGGGATACTCTTTCATTCTCCGGGATCTAACATGAATTCCTCTATTTGACATTCCAAAGCCTTCATAAACTGGCTGCCTTCTATCTTTCTAATCTTCTCATACCTTACTATTTATCCTCATTTACTCTGAGATCCAAAGACATTGGACTCTTTGTATAAGATACTCTATCACTCAACTTTGGGTACTGACACTGGCTATCTCTCATGTCTGAACCTCTCTCCTTCCTCATCTCTAGCTCCTAACTTCCCTGGATTTCTTTAAATTCAATCTAAAATTCTACCTTCTATAAGAAACTTTCTAAATGCTAGTGTCTGCCCTCTTTACACACACACACACACACACACACACACACACACACACACACACACAGAAAGAGAGAGAAAGAGAGAGAAAGAGAGAGAGAGAGAGAGATGATACATAGTTGTTTTCATGTTGACTTCTCGTTAGACAGTACCTTGAGAGTAGGCATGGTCTTTTGCTTATCTTTGTACTCCCCACGGTTAGCACAGTGACTGGCTCATAGCAGGCATTTAATACCTGTTTACTAACTGATATATTATATATTCATGGTTTAATACAGTGACTGGCACTTAAATATTTATTTATTGGCTGATTTAATTGACTTCATGTTATAGAGATACTGTAGTATCGTGCTCACATAATACAAAAAAAGAAACTACTTCTGATTCTTGAATGAGAAATAAATCACAATACTTTTTATATTAAATTTTCCTTTAATTAGTAGGTACTCAACCCTAGGAATAAACAAAAAAATGGGGGGGGGGGCCATGTCATAAGAAGGAACTTAGAATTGATTTATCAACATCCCATAGCAGTAGTTATACAATTAACACATATGTTCTGACAGTGGATAATGAAAGTAATGAGGTATAGATTGATTTTTAGGAAGAACTAAGTGCAAGAAGGCAACTACAAGCTAATGGAACAGACAACCTCTAAACTTCCTTCTTCCTAGTCCTTTTTTCTTTGCTTTTTTTTTGGAGGGGGGAAAGAAGGACAGTTGGGGTTAAATGACTTGCCCAAGGTCACAAGGCTAGTAAGTGTGTCAAGTGTGTGAGTTTGGATTTGAACCCAGGTCCTCCTGACTCCAGGGCCGTTGCTCTATTCACTGCGCCACCTAGCCACCCCCTTTGTAGTCCTTTTACACCATTGAAAGGTTTAATTGAAAATATAGAATTGACAGGAGAAACTGTAAAAGATAAGTTCAACATTTTGCTTTTGGAAGATAGATACAGATATAGATAAGATATAGATACAGACACACAAACAGATATATATATATATATACACATATTTACACATATATATATATCTATTTATGAAATATGTGTGTATATGTATATAGGTGTATTTTATATGCATGTATATCTATATATGTATAAACACACTGTAGCAGCAAGCACCCTAGCACATCCAGGATGGCTACTAGCACAGGTTCTTAGATCTGCTTTTCTAAAGGAAAGCAACTGAAAAAGGGGTTAACAATCTTTTTTTTTTAAGACTTAAAAATCTGTTTTTAATTTATAATGTTGCTGCTGCATTCCTATATCATTTCTCAAACTCCAGACTGTGAGAGGGCCTGATATCACCAACAGCAGTGAAAGTTGGACAGCACACCTCCAGAAGACAGGCAAGCCTTGAGAGCTCCAGGCATAGCCAAGAGAGCACCAGCACCCAGAAGCTCCTGCCTCTAAGCTCGAACTTGGTGTTAACAATGACACAGCAGCACCTCCCAGAGGGAGGCAAAGTCCCTCCATTCTGGTCTGCCCACCTCCTCATCCAAGAAACAGAAGATAAAACAAAAACCAGTAATGGAAATGTAAAAGCCCATAACAAAACCTTCTCAGGACATAAAAGGAACACTGGGTTGGGAAGAGGGAAGAGATCTTCTACTGGTATTGTTGCCTGAACTTCCTGGACACACCTGAGGTGCTAACCAGAGAGGAAATGGGGGTAGGGATTGTGTCTAAGTCACTGAGGGAGCAGTGAGGGGACAAAGGTGGAATGGTCATGGGAAACAGGGACAGAGCCGGGTCTGCTTTGTACCATGGCCTCCCCCACCCCCTCTGTAGCCTTCACATTCCTGTGGCGAGCAATGCACGACATAGAACCGCTTCACTAAATGCCCCTCTCTAACCCCTCTCTGCCCTCAGCCGAGAGTAGTTCAAGTGGGGAGGCCTAACTAATAGGAGGAGTCAAGCCCCAACAGCCCTCTAAGGTAGAATCCTGCCTAGTCCAAAATGGGTACTTGTCTGCAGGGGCAGGGGAAACTCGACACTGTAACTCTATTAGTATCTGCGACGTTTGTTTGGGCCAAAGTCCTCTACAGAAGTTCCTCAGTTGACTGCGGGAGGGTTTCCACCCATTGCCCCAAGTCCTTCCATTGTACCACCCTGGCCAAAGCGGTCTCTGAGTGGTGGGGTCATTCCTATGGTTCCATCTGGCATCATTGGACCAGGCCCTGGAGCACTTGGGGCACCAGCTGGCATATCAGCACCTCCCAGGAATGCTCTGTTGTTTATTTGCAGAGCACCTCTTATACCCATTTGGCCCATTCGCATCTCCTGCTCTCTCGCATCAGGGAAGTTTCCTTTTAAGCCCTCCTGCTGTTGTCGCATCATTTCTTCCTGCTGCGGTCTCATCTCCTCCTCACACTGCCTACATTCCTCCTCCTGCCTGAGCTCCATTTGCTTGCATTTCTGCACCTCCTGGTTATGCAGCTCTTCCATCCTTCGAAGCTCTTCCTGGTGTCTCATCAAATTCTGCCTCATCAACATGACCTTGTGCTCATGGCGAGCAGCCTTCATTTCCAGCTCCAGTTTCTCTCTGGCCTCCTTGATGCTCCCGTCTACTTGGTCCTGCTGCTGCTTCTCCATCTCAGTCAGTACCTTCAAGCACATGGCAATACTCATATTCAAAGGAGCCAGGCTGGGCAAATCAGTGTGGCTGTTCTCGTTCCTTGTGAAATTATTGGTTCTTGATGACCCAGCTTCTCTGGGAGGCCTTCTTCATCATCTAGCTGGTCCATTAGCTCCATGGTCACTGACCTGGGAAATGTGGTCAGAAGAAAGGACTCTTCACTGCATTTGTCCAGAGCATTCTGGGCAGTTGGTTTCCCTGAGAATTCCACAACGCCTTTCCCTGAAGGCCTCCCTCGATCATCCACAATCACTACAGCCCTCTCCACCTGGCCAAAGACAGAGAAAGCCTCCTCCAACAGTTCATTGGACACGAACTGAGGCAGGTTTCTAACTGTCAGGGATGCCCTATGGCAGGCAAAGCGCACTCACAACTGCTTTCCATGTAAAGGCATGTTGTCCAGCTGCACTTGGCTAGGGTTCGGGTTTCCAGGTGGATGAAAACAAAGCCTTTGGACTTGTGAATTAACGCCTAGCCTTCCTTTCCATATTTCTCAAACAATTTCCTCCTCTCTTCTTCAGTGATGTCAGGAGGGGGATTGCCCACAAAGAGGTGGCTGTGCTGGGCGAAAGTCTTCTCCCTTGGCTTCCGAAAATTCTTCAGATCAATAGTCAGGCCTTCATTTTGGCTGTTGGCCTGCTGCTCATTTGCAGGTATTGGCGGTGGCGGTGGCGGTGGCTGCTGCTGCTGCTGCTGATGCTGATGCTGATGCTGCTTCCTTGAAGTATGGTTCTGTTTATCCAGGTTAAAACCTTTATTGCTCTGCATTTTTGCACGCTGATGCAAAACCATCTCTCCACAGACTAGCGGCAGTGTTCCACCGCCTCTAGTGCCTCAAGAAAAGAGCACAGTGGCTGCCGGAAGCCCAGGGGTTAACAATCTTAATTTAATCAAACATTTATCATTTTTCTAGTTCAGGGGAAAAAGTCAGCACCCTGAACTTCAGAGAAAATACAAACAGAAGTTACAAGCAGACAAAAAATATAGACAGAGAAACAGACAAACAGACAGGGCTTCCAAATGTCTGACCATTACATCCAACCTAGTTAGTTACCAGAGAGAGAACCATCAACATCTGGGTTTTCAAAGCAGGGGGGCTCAATGGCTCCCCAGAGTCTCATCTGGCCAAATCACACAACTTTTCCCATAATGAGCCCCAAAATAAAACCTCACCTCAGAGGTATATATAGCCTTCTCCGGGGTCAGAGAACATCACAACCCTTCTTACCCACTTGACTACAAAGTAACCAAAGTTGTGCCTTCCTGAAAAACAAGCCTCCTACCACAGATTTCATCTGACCACATGCAGCCTATTAGGGGGCAGAGTATATTTTCAAATCAGGAAAGGTCCTCAAATTCACTTAGGTTTATTAAGGAGCAGAGAACATCTTCAAATTCCCATTACTATTACAAACATACACACATATGAATATATGTGCATGTGCTTTCATATATATATATAGGAACACTTGTTCCTATATGAAATTAGAATATCAGCATTAGTTCAACTATTTTTTTGCCATATTATGTTTATTACTTATGTAAATTTAGTTAATTACACACTAACTCAGTTATCTTATTTATTGCATTTCAATTAGTATCCTTTTAATAGTCACTAGTGCTTTAATTAACTCACTAGAACAAGAGGTGTCTTGTTAAATGTAAATTAAATAGACAATAGATTGCAAGTGCTAGATTTACTGCTAATGGTATAGGAAAATAGTTACTAGAAGGTCTAAATGTGTTTCATACCATCTGCCTCAATCTTGAGGCAGAGTGAAATTTATATTTCCCTCAGAATTATTTTTTAATGCAGAGATTGGTACAAACCCAAACAGGTATGAGCATAGTACTAACCACCATAACCACCCTCCTCATTTCAGCAGATAGTAAAACATGACATAGAGCTGTGATTTGTCTTTTCATAGTGTCTTCCAAAATAAAATAAAAATAAAACCACCTAAGTCAATCTACAGCACATACTTCTTTATAAAATGAAAGTTTGGAGTTCTAAAAATAGTTCATGATCACAAATTTATTTTGCCAACAAATAACTGAGATCTCCCTCTGTACTCCCTAGAGACCTAACAAGGAAATTAATTATCATGACACCGTTATCATGACTCTAGGCAGTTTGAGTGTCAATAGTCTGACACCAAAGTCCAGTTTTGCTATAATAAATGGTTTTGTTATAGCTATCTTGGCTCTCAGAGGTAAAATAATGATGGAACTTATATAGCAAAACATATATACTTTCATTTACTAGCAAGCTTTATTCCTTATAAAAGCGCTGTGTGAGCCTTCCTTGATCCTGTTTGTCTGATAAGACTGGTACTTACTGTCACTAAACACTATAGTAGAAAAAGATGGACTGGGGATTAGTACTTGTTTCTCTTGTAACCTTGTCTATAGTAGAAGGGATATACTTTAAAATACATGATTCCAAGGTTATAGTTTTCATTCACTTTATATCACGTATTAGATAACTGATTTCACAAAACCATCATAACCACTGAAGACATTCAATGAATCTTAAAACGAACTAAATTATTTTCTTCTAATTGACAAACTGAAAAGAAAAGAATGAATCTTCATAGGATGAATGGGTTAGAGCTATGATTTTATCTTTCTGTGGAACTTCCAGTATGGAAAAGCCTAACTTTAATGGAGGTCAGTCAACTGTTCTTCCACAATTTGTAATCGTAGATAGTTGCCTAGCAGTATTGAACTGTTAAATGACTTGTCCATGGTCAGGTAGCCAGAATTAATTAAAAGTAATGTTTGAGCCCAATTCTTTCTCTTTCTTCACTTTAATCCGTATTTTAGAGAGTAACCAATGAAATTTTCCTGAAGTTTTGGCATGACAATGTCATCTAGTTACTAAATAAACTTAATTGGCTCTAAACTTTCTATTTGAGATTTAAAGCTCTTCACAGTCTGACCCCTTCCTGCGTTTTCAGTCACCTCCAGGCATTCTATCATCCAGCCTTACCATTATATGTGCTATTCCTCACACATGATTCTCCAGCTCCTACTTCTGTGCCTCTCTGATAGTTGTCTCTTATGCCTGGAAACATCATCATCCTCATCCTCATTTTCATTTATGTTGTAATTTAAGGTTTGCAAAGAACTTTAAAAATATTAATTTTATTTTTACAATGACTCTAAGAAGTATGAATTGCTACTATTCTAGCACTATCTCTACTGTATCAACTAGTGACCAAGAATGCACTCCCTATTACCTCCATATTTTCATGCCTCGGTTTCCTTTCACATTTAGATTGAGCTGAATTTATATGAAACTTTTGGTTACCCCTAGTTGTTAGTGTCCTCCATCTTCAATCACTGTTGTAGCATTTTGTGTGCTATCTATGATACTGCTAATAACAAGTTAAACAACAAATAAACAAATGAAACCCCCCAATATCTATATAGCCTAAGGTTTGCAAAGTTCTTTCTTTGTATCACCTCATTTGAATATCATCAGGTAAAGTATTGCTATTATTATTCTCATTTCACAGGGGAAGAAACTGATGCAGAAATCAGTTACATGATTTGTTTAAAATAGAGAACTTGTGTCTGAGACAGAATTCAAATTCAGGTCTTCTCAACTGCAAGTACAGTATTCTAGCCATTGTTTATCCTCATTGTACATAAGATGCAAGGTACCTTAAAGGTGAATTTGTCAAATCCCTCATAGACACAAGAATTCTGAGGCTCAGGTAAGTGAAGTGACTTGCACAAGGTCACATAACTAGGAAGTGACCAAGTTGAGACTTGAATCCGGTTCCCTTGCCTCACAACTCAGAATTCTTTTCAAAGTATTATGTATCCTTACCTGAAGTTGATGGGAACTGCAGAGCTCATTTGGTACCCAGTTGAGGTGAGTTGTTAGCTTGGCAGGAAATGAGACTATAATCCTAAACCACTTAGAGGAATCATAAGACTAATGTATTAGAATGTAAGAATAGGCATTATTCACTTTTTTTTCTTTGTATGGCCAGGACTTAGCAAAATGTTGGGCACATAGTAAGTTCTAAATGAAATCCTTTCTGGTTGTTTAATTGATTATTTCTGTCTACTAGGTTGATCTTCAATTTCCTATGTGACTTTACCTCTCAATGGAATCAACATGGTGATGAAAATATCATCTTTAAAGCCAGGCAAGTAAAAATGATTACTATAAGCCATGCTCAATTTGAAATTACACCCTTTCCTTATGCATGTTTTCATAAAGCCAGTCATACACGTGTTTACTTCACTGCATCCAGTTCTTATTCTTTGTTGTTCCATAGAAATAAGCTATGGTTATAACTATAAACCACATATATAAATAGTCCAATTTAACTTTTTAAATCCCCGATTAGAATAGTATCATTGGATTTCTATATTTAAAAGGACTTAAAAAGCAAAGGACTGAATGAATAACTATGAATTCGATTGCTTTATTAAATATCTCCATCCTATAATGGAAAGAGCACTATACTTGGAACTTGGGGATTTGGGGTTTAGAAATGACCTACAATGAACTTCAAAAAGGCATCAACAAACTATAGCACTCATTCATATTGAAAATACACAAAACTATAGAAAGTTTACTTTACTTCATATGTTCCAACATATCTATAGAAAACCAAGATTTAGATTTGTTGTCAAGGGGAAATACTAGAAGTTTTACCACTATGATTCAGGTAAAGCAAAGATATTGTCTCCACTATTATTTGACATACTGCTAACAATGTTAGATGTAATAATAAAATAATAACAAAACAAGAAAAAAATTGATGAAATCAGCACAGGCAAAATGTTTTCTATGATGTCTTACAGAAACTCAGCAACTTATTTAAAAATTAACCAACGGCTTCGGTAAAATTACAGGATATGAAGTAAGCCTACAGAAAAAAAATTTTGTAAATTTTATTAAAACCCAAGAGGGAATGAAAAAAAGAAAAATTTCATCAGAAATAACTATAAAATTCATGAAATATTTAGGTGTTAGCCTACTAGAGATACACACAAGATTCATATATGGAACAGCTAAAACACTCTTTTCAGGAATGGTCAGAGAGTTATTTTGACAAAATTAAGCTTCACCAATAAAAAGGATATTGTCTAAATTGTTAGAAACACTTAGTGCTATATCAAAGCACCAAGAGACAACTTTATAGAACTAGACAAAATCATAACAAAATGCATTTATAGGAACAAAAGAGCTAGAATCTCTAGGGAAATAAGACTAAAAAAGAAGGGGT
Organism: Pseudochirops cupreus; assembly: GCA_028627135.1. NCBI lineage: Eukaryota > Metazoa > Chordata > Mammalia > Diprotodontia > Pseudocheiridae > Pseudochirops > Pseudochirops cupreus. The sequence goes on along the minus strand of JAQQSU010010948.1, from coordinate 3,416 downwards.
CTTGTATTATCATATTTCAAATTATATTACAAAGTGTTCATCATAAAAGGGATACATAAATTTGTTTTGAAAAGTGACAGCTTTTGGGCCTTAACATAATGATTTCATTATTATTTGCACAATTTGTCATAGAATTCAATAAAAATTCAATAAAAGGTGTGAGATAATTTGCATTTATAATTGGTTTTCTCCATTTTACTTACTAAGAACATACAGACAACCCCCCTGAAAGCATTCATATAATGTGGATTTATCTCTTTTATATGCACAGACAATCTATTCTCTTTCTGAAATCCATAGGAATTCTTTCTATTTTTACTACTACCCTTGCTAGGTAATGCCTTCCATTCCCCCTTAAGGACAGATATCCCTTCACTGTCTAAGACCCAACTGATAACTTCAGAATCTTTAGTTATGATCATATTTAACCACTGCCAGTCCTATCAAATTTATGTTCACAATATCCCCTGAGATTCATGAACACTTGAAAGGAGGAAGTGTTTGTTTGTTTTTGTCACTTGATAAATTCTAGTTGGTTGATGAACATCTCTTGTATCTCCTTCCTGCTCCCTACTCACCTTGCCAGCACCCAGTCTAGGATTTCATCACTTCTTACCTAGGGTATTATATTATCCTTCAAATTGTCATACCTGACTTCTCTCTTTTTTCCCTAGTTCCCTTTTCCTACAGCTGTCAGAGTAAGCTTCAGAAGGTACATCTCTGCCCAGACCTCTCCTCTGCTCAAAAATCTACAATGATCATCAACAAATGGGCAAGGTAAGACACTAGAATTCTGCCAGTGCAAACTTAGAAACACTGAGACTTCAGATGATGTTCTATCAATGGTATAGATGGATTACTTATGATGCAGTAATGAATGTAAAATTAGAAAGTTTAAAAAAATGTTGAAGAGAAAGAGCTGTATCCAGTGGTATAAATTTACATTCAAATCCCTCATTTAAAATGTTCTAAAGAGTCTTCTCATTCCTACTCCATTTTATGGCTTTTTCTATGTACCTGGGAATGAGTTAATTTTCAATTTTCTAATTACTTGTTAAAGATGGCTTATAGTGAGGGACCTTAACTTTTTGTGGAGTCATGGACCCCTTTGGCAGAATGGTGAAATCTATGAACCTCTTCTCAGAACAATATGTTTAAACATATAAAATATTTCAGATTATAATAGAATTCAATTATGTGGAAATAGAGAAGTGTTTTTTTTTTCCATCCAAGTTCCCTGAAATATATCCAGGGAGTAGACATGGACCCCAGGATAAGTAGCCCTGAACTCAAAAGACTAATTGTAACTTTATATTGCATATAATTATAATTTTTGTCTTACTTATATGCATTGCATAGAATTATGGGTTAAATGGTGAAAGCTAGGCAATACAACAGGTAGAGTGTTGGGCATGTTTTCAGGAAGATCTGAGTTCAAGTCTGATCTGAAATCCTTACAAGCTATGTGAGTCTAGCAAATTATTTAACCTCTATTTGCTTCGATTTCCTCAGCTCTAAAATGGGTACCAGCTGCATCCTAATGTTCTGGTGAGAATCAAATGAGATTATGTGCATAAAGTACTTAGCACAGTACCTGACATAATAAGTATTGTATAAATACCAGTTATTATTACATTACAAAATTATTTCAATTTTATTGTATTAGTGATTAAAACAATGTCTTTTTGCAAATTTTCCTATGAGAATAACTAATATTGAAGTTAGCTCACATGACTTGGAGTTATTTGTGACATAAAATTCCCTCAGTGTGTGCCTGTTTTGCTGTTCAGAATCATCTGAGTAGCTTAAAAAGAAAAATGCATACTGAGGGGATGATGCACAACTGGAGAATTGAATTCTACCTAATCATTAGTTTGTTTATTTGAAACTGAGCTAGAGTAATGATCCTTGAAGATGTTACCAATTATCTGAAACTGCAGTAAACAGGTTTTCCTGTGAAAATGTTTCATGATAGAATGAATATTTTACTAATATTTTTATGGCATGTACTGGATTCCTGAATTTTGAAGGTTATGAATGCCAGCATAAGTCAGTGACTTCCAAACTTTTGGTGACTTTTGGAACCTGTCAAGAAAAAAAGTTGTTTGAAAAAGATATAAATCCATGCTTGGTATGAGGAAGATACATTTGATTTTATTATTTACATTTATTAAAGTCTCAAGATGAATGGGGATAGTTGTCAAACTTGCCTCTTGGAAGAACCAAGAAGTATTTTCCTTTTGCTTTATATTGCCATTGAACACAGTGCTTTGCATATAACCAATGTTTAATAAAGGAATGGTACCTATGGAGAATATAGTTGTCCTTACTATCTAAAGGTCTCCTAGGAGGGAGTGGGGGGCAGAGCCAAGATGGCGGCGTAGCAGCAGCAACATATCGCAGCTCTCACATAGCCACCCCAAAATACCCATAAAATATGACTCTAAACTAATCCTAGAACTCCAAAACGCACACGAATATACCTTCCACTAAAGTCAGCCCAGCTATGAGGAACCATATCAGCACGGTGAACTGAAACCAGCCTGGCCTGAAGCCCTGGCTGAGCCCCGGGGACAGCTAGACGGGAGGAGCAGAGGAGCCTTGGATTAGTGGCAGCTGCGAGCAGCATTCAGAACTAGGTCAGTGGAGCTTGAGAAATCGGGGGAAAAAACCCTCCAGCCAAAACACCTCCAGGGCAGGAAAGCGAAAGGCAGAGGTTTGGCACCCGCCTCTGCATTGCAGCTTCTGCACCCGCGGCCTGCAGACTACAGGGGGACTAAGCGATTGCTCAGAGGCCAGTGCTCTCATGTTGAGCGGCCTGGATCCGGATTGTGGTCTTGGGCTTTTGGTCCTGGAGTTTTCATTACCCGGTGAGCTGGAAGTAAGTAGGAAAGGGACCCAGCACCTTCCTGAGGGCTACAACAGCTGGGAGGACCCCAGCGATTTGGGACAGAGCTTTCCCCTCTGGAAGCAGAGCCCCGCAGAGATTTTTTTTAAAAAAATCACAGACTGAACAACCATGAGTAAGAATAAGCATAAGAAGCAAAGTAAGTACAGCACCCAAACCCGAGATTCCTTCTTTGGGGAAAAGAAGGATCATGGCAAAGAGAGGGAAGAGGACAGCGCAGCCAGAGTGCCCCCACCAGGGGCCTCCAATACACATGAAGAATGCCTTAAAGCTAGAGACGAGCTGAAGAAGGATTTTCAAAACCAAATAAGAGAAGTGGAAGAAAAATTGGGAAGAGAAGTAAGAATGTTGCAAGAAAATCATGAAAATAGAGTCAGCAATATGACTGAAGAAATCAACACCCTAAAAAATAGATTAACTCAAATGACAAAAGAAGCCCAAAGAGCCAATGAGGAGAAGAATGCCTTAAAAAGTCAACTTTGCCAGATGGAGAAAGAATCTCAAAAGC